>JAZGTJ010002949.1:0-38597 GCA_036877575.1 Botia almorhae
GTGTTTATTCTCGCTGCTGGTGAACTGTATTTGAGGTAGTGTTTCTTCTTCCTGTAGTTTGCTCATAGTTTCTGAGGATGAGGGCATGTCACGCAACTTTCCATGTTGGTATTGACATCAAAAGATATAAGAACCAATTTTCTATGTTTTGATAAACCTGTTTTGCTTTCCGTCTTATGAATAAATATATGGGTATTTGTATTTTATTGCTGTGATTAAACAGATGAATACAGTATACAGTATACATAATACAGCTGTATTATTGTATCATATGTTTGAGACTGTATTATATTTACTGTATTGGTGTGTAGACCTACCTGCTACCACACTGCCATCCATCATATAAAGAAAAGGCCAGTTTCAGGTTTTGCTGTGTTGATGCTCTCAGCTGATGTTCGGCTTTGCCAGCTCTGTGAGAAGGGTGTGATTGATTTCAGACTGGTTTTATTTGGGACATACAATGTGTGGACATGACAGTCTCCTCATATGATGAACTGAAATTCGCCGTGGGCTCCTAAAGGTTCGAATTTGACAGCAAGAGAAAACAGGGTGATGACACAAGGGCAGATAAGAGCAGACTCTCACTCCTGAAAGCTGAGCTGTTGTAAATTGCACCCAGCTGAGATAGAGTGAAACTCTAGTGGACTTCCACATTGTAGTTATTTGAAAGCAGCCTGATGGCACAATTGTTGTGCTGTGAGTGAGGAATTGAGCACGGGCTCTTATTTAATGGTGGGAAGGAAATGCGTAATGTTCTCGTACGCGGCCCTAAAAAAATGACACTGTCTGCAGATTTTGTAGCCACGCTGTGATGAATAATCAAGTGAACAGTTGGAACTTCATAACTGTACCAGTTTATTTTTAAAATGAACTGTTTCTTCATTTTTAACACGCAAATGCAACACTGAGAAAACATCAGTGTAATTTAATTTATTGTTTTATTAATAACTGTATGGCCTCATGGTTAGACTGTGATAATGCAGTGTGATAATGCAGTGTGATAATGCAGTCTTCTCCGACGTGACCTGAAGACTCTAAAGCTGCTGCAGTTTTACGCATTACTCCACCACATAGAGCTACATAACATTGTCTGTACAGTGCTGTGTTCAAACACTCAGGAGTGGAATGGCTTACAGGTTTTTGCATGTCAGTGCTTTGGTTCATTTCATGTCTGTTTGTGTCATTCATGTTTTTAATTCCCTCACTGAAGCACGGCCTGTTCCATGATGACCTTTAACCTTTAAGCGGTGTCTTTGAAGAACAGCTGCAGTATTCTTTCTGCATGCAGCACAGGAGTAATGCAGAAGCATTAAACTGTTGCCCTGTGCAGAATTGAATTGACAGCTACAACACAATTTAAAATGCAGCTACGATATTTGGATTGTGTTTATACACACTGTATATGTGTGTGCATTGCATTCTGGGATAGATTAGGGATAGACCAGCTTTTATTGTGAATGTAATTATGGGCTGTTATTGTGTCACATGCATATAAAGTCTGTTCTGACAGTGAATTATTACTATTTACCAAAGAAGAGAGAGAGAGATTGTAGAGAAGAACGCTCTGTTTGGCTACGCGTGGGTTGGTTTTGAATGCACAGATGGTACCAACCGAAAGCATAGGATGTTTAAATGTCAGGCTAAAATACCATATCCTCCACAAAATATTATACAGTGTTGGCCTAAATAAATCGTGACTTTTTCTTCTCTCTCTCTCTCTCTCTTTTTTGTGAAAACCACAAGACTTTTCAGTTTTGTTTTTCGGGCGTAATTTGGTTTATCTTTAAGTTCATCGTCTTTGTGTAAAGACAAACATTCCAGGAACCTGCGCTGATCTTCAGCAGTGTTATTCAGAAGAGCGGTCGCTCTGAGCTTTCTTCTACGTCCCGTAACGCAGAGTCATAGCTATCAATTTACAGAGCGTTCAGATAACTTTCAGAATTGTGCACATATTAAGAATCTGTCATTTTAGCTACAGTATATTATGACATTCTGAAAACATTTCTGTATGTCCCACATTTAGTAATAAGAGTAATTAATTATCCAGTTGTGGTTAACTGGTTGAACTGGGTTTCATTTGTGACTTTCTGAAACTCTTGTTTTTTGCAATTATAATTGTTTTGTTTTGCAATTATTTTGCAGTTATTAGTTTGTATGATCAGTAGGAATTAAACCTACGACATGCCGTTGCAAGCATTAAGGTCTACCAGCTGGGCTTCATTGTAACAGTGTAGTTGTATTTTGTGCTAAAGAGAATTTAATGGATAGATTCTCTATATGTGATTTTATAAAGAACTAACTGATGACCCATACGGAGTGGTGTTGTTTTTATGCAGAAACAGTCTGTACAGTAAGTTGCTCAATTCTTTAATTGTTCACCACTTTAAAAAATCTTATTTAAAAAATCTATTTAATTAAAAAGATGTTTTTTTTGTTGACCTGATTTTTTCCCCTTTATTTCTTCAGAAAGACTGTTAGAGATTTTTAGAGGTTTCAGAGTTTGACTCCTAAACCGAAATAATTTAATGGTGTAAAAATAAATTAAATTTGATGGTAGAAAAATGAATTGAATTTGATGGTATAAAAACAGGTTACAGCCCCAAAACCTATTAGTTAATTATTTGAGTTAAAACACTGTTAGTTAAGAACCTCGTGCAGTTGTGTGTGGAGATATAGGTGTGTGTATAGATCACAGCTTGTGTACTGTATGACATACTTACAGTTCATATTTGCACCCATTGAAATGAAGTGTGTTTTAGTGTCAGATTTTTTCATGTGTACGTGTGTAGTGTTGAGTGTGTGCATGTCTGTGTATTGTGAAGTGTGTGTGTGTGTGTGCGTGCGTGTGTGTGCTCCCACCTGTGGTTGTGTGTGCTGTTTTGCTCAGACAGTAGGAGGGCTGCAGACGCTGTAACGATCGTCTCATAAATGCTTCCACAAAAAGCAAAAAAGCAGAAAAAAAACCCAGCTGCACAAAATGGACACTTTAGTGCTTTCCTAAATTCTGCAGAAATTCTCTCCTGGTGTCTGTTGAGTTTATCTTAATTCTCTCTAGAGTCTGTCAGTGTTTTGCTGAAGGATGTGAGCAGAGACAATGACATCAAAGTTTCCATGTTTACATAAACGCCTTTCTTTCACCTAATCAACTTTATACAGCTAAATAAATTGTTCATAATTGCAGAAAGAATTCTTTATGCATTTCTGAACTGCATGTGATCATATAGAAGTTTATAAGGATCATACAATAACTGATGTCTTATGAGTTTCTTTGACCTTATAATGGCGATTGTTTTATATAATGCAGTTATGCTTTTAACGTGGTCAGACATGACTAATATAAAATGATTATAGTTTTAATTATATACTGCAGTGGGCACATGTGATGCATCAAGGGCTGTTCTGTGTTGACTGTGAAAGTTTCAGTATTAATTGTCAGTGTGTGTAGGTGTAACTTGTTATCAGAAGTCGAAAACAGCGCGCATGATTTTACTCAAACTATGTGTTTTAGAATTGTCATCGGGCGCGTTTCATTTTACACTTTACATACGGTGAGTTTTCCACAAGATGTTTTGGTAAAAACTGTAGCACTTCTGTCAGGTGTTGTTGTAAACAGATGTGTTACAACAATAGCAATGTTTGCATTAGAGAGTTTATCTGAAAACAGAGAATTGTTGTGCTAAATTGAAGTATTAAATTATTTGATGCATCCCACAATAAAAATAGATAATAAGAGCGAGAGATCAGAAAAGGACAGAATTGTTTTTATATGTGAGCAAGGGCTCATGTTTGCTCTCAGCAGCACTGCATTTGTAACAGTTCCTTCTGAATTTCTGCAGTAATTCTCTCAGTGTTTGACTTCTGTCAGTTTGTATTTTTTTGTAATAATCTTTTCTTGCTGTGAGTGATGGAGGACAGGAAGGACAGGGAGAGAATTCAACACTGCCCACGGCTGTCTGCTTAACCACTGACTCTCATCAAACACAACACGGCTGCTTCAAATGACTAATCTGAGGAGACGTAAAAAATGCCGAGTATAGCGTGTGTGTTTGTGTCATTTTTATCTAGCTGTCGTGTTCATTTCACATCTGGAATTTGAGATTTCTGTTTTAGGTTGAACGATTTTGGAATTTAAGGTTTTGGGTTCGGTTTTGGTTTCTCATACCCCCTAAAAACTTCATAACACCTCTCCAAAATCTTAACATAGATTAAATTTAATTATATTTAATTAAATTAGTTAAATTATATTAAAAATGTATATTTTATTGGCTGTTTTGAAGAAATATCTGAGCATACTTTAGCAAGATATGTGATGGAGGAGAAATTTTTTAATCTGTAATTCTTTGGACATTTGCATGTTGCTTTTATGTTTTTTCTCATGTAAATGATTCTGTTAGAATAAATGCACAAACATTTATTTCAAGACATTTGTCCTGTCGTTGTTTTTATATAAATACATGCTGAAGTCATTTTGAAACTGATGCTTCAGGTGATATTATAAAGACGGGAAATTTCTCTCACAACCCACTCAAGTTTCAAAAGAGAAAAGTTTTTAACCTTTTCAGCGACAACAATTACCTATCAAGAGAGAGAGAGAGAGAATGTTTTGAGGCCACGAATCATTTGCACCGCATCACAAGAACTCTGTTTGTGATATTAATTTCTGTTAGGACTCACTAAAGCAGTTTGAAATACTCTATACTCTGAAATATAGTGAAACACTCTAATAGTTGTTGTAAAAGAATGAAAAATCAAATGAAAAATCTCATCACTCTCAATTATTTACAATCTCAATCATTTATTCAAGAACACATATTACAGTTGTGATCATGTTAAATGATGGTTTGCCAGTCTTGTATGAAAAGGGTCAGAGATGCCTGTGTGATCTACTGGACTTTTATTTAGTAGTTTTACAGTTTGTTCTGTGTGTATTTTGGGGTTGTGATTATTTCTGTTATCACATCTGTATTATCTGCTTCATCTTGTATCTCCTGCTGAAAGTTTGTTTCATGCAAAGTGTTTCAAACTTCTAGACACCTCATCCATAAACAAAAATCATTTTCTCTGTGACCTTCACCACCTGAAAAGATTATAATTGTAGTAATGGTGACAGTAACCGTGGTGACAGTGCAGCTCATGTAGAACTCTCTGTTGATGCATGAATTTGGCACTGTTAGCTTGAAGGGTTGCTCAGGCTTTGTAGGCCACATCTTGACCTTTTATCCTCTTTAGGTCACCTTCAATTTCAATGTGAAATTTGACTCTTATGTGGGAGATTTGACTCATTTAAATGTGTTCATTTAATGGGGTTTTCAACATGAAGTTGCTGTAAACAAGCACACAGATATTAGCCTGTCACTTCCTGTTTAAACAGTTTTGTTTACCAGTGGAAGGTGCTATTTTTACCCCTGTCACCAGCGGCCGTTCAAATGCTTTCTTGTGTCCTGTTTCTCTCCTCGTTCAAATGTTTTACTTTGAATTAAACAAATAGAAATTTACAGGGTCCCTCTGACAAATGATCTTTGACTTCATTTTAGACAAACACAGACGCTCTGAGGCTCTCTTCAGACGCTCTCTTCAGACGCTCTCTTCCCTGTGACCTCTAAAACGGACTCTCCTGGCTTTCAGATGTACCTGAAGATTCAGACTTATAACTTATAAATCAGAAACAGGCATATCTAATCATTTGAAGAAAACGGGTCGTGGTGTTCAGACTAACACAGCGCTACAGACAATTGTGTCTGTGAATTAACATAATGAGAAACCGCGCGGCTCCTCTCTTCTGCTCTCTGACTAACTCCTGTAGTCTTTTGTGGTGAGTTAATTCAGATTCTGCACAAATTTGACTTATTGACTTTGACTTGAAATTTAGTGTAAACTCCACCTTGTCTTGCTAGTTACTAGCGTCCTTCACGAGACGATTGTGTCATAACCTCCAGCTCTCTGTTTCATTCAGATGAGTAAGTGATAGATAGAAATCTCGCAGGAACTTTCTACATGAAGAAATGACTCGCCTACATGACTGGCACTCAACACAGCTGTCAAGCAGAACACCCGGTCTAACAGTCGCCCGGGGTCTTACTCCACCATCTGCTAAATTCAAGTCAATTATTAGCTGTCCATCCGTAATTTATTAGGAAAATATTTGCTTATACGCTGCATTGAGCGTCAATAGATTCCCACTGCAGCGTTCTCATGAGCTCCCAGTTCTAAATTTAAACATAAGCAGTCAATAAGGAACCTGAAGTTTATTAATGGAAAGTGCACGTTGAGAGCCACAAAATAACAGATTTTGCAACCACGTTAACAAAATATTTTCTATTCTTCATCACTTCCTGTTTAATCGTTTTGGCTGTTGATTTCAGCACACGTGCACTATACATGCAAATGCAAACATGTCCCACAACAAACAAGTCAGGATACGAGAAAACTCCTCACGCCAAACTCGCACCCTCCTTTAACATGCTGACTCCCACTTTATTAAATATTCATGAACCTCCGCCTGTCATTGGCCAGAAAGTCTTTGACTTGTTAATTGATGAGCGGGTGAGATTAATGTCTCCGTTTCTCCTCACAGTTATTCTTGAAAGATCCAGACGAGCTCCTCTGTGTCGGTCTGCTGTAAGGAGAGACAACTGAAGAAGCTGTTTGTCTGTATGCTCTCGCCGGCTTGAGACATTTGTCCCGTACATTGACTCCCCCTTTCAATCATGAATCATTAATTGTGCCTTTGTGGAGGAGCCTTAGATGACCTGATGTACGTGTGTTCTGCCATTAAAGTCTGTTTGCATGTCAGTGACTTTATATTCTAGTCATTCTAGTGAATTTGCCTGATAAAATGCTATTTTAATAAAGTTGTGGTCGTTATGGTGATTGTTCTTCACTTGAGGTCAAATGTAGGTGTGAATCTCATGAAAACACTGTTCACATTACACTGCAAAACATAAAAACATGAAGAAAAGTGAGTCAAGTCTGTTTTTGGACTCCAATTATTCAAAGATTATTCTCATAACTGTAGTAACACACCCTCTTGTATCTGCTTCACTAAAGCTATTGGAGGTTCTGAATCTTTGCTCTGTTATTGATATATGAAATGATGTTTTGATTAATGTTCATCATCGTTCCAGCACTGTGTGAGCTGTTGTGTTTTCAGTCTGGTTGGATGTGTACAGTGTTGCTGTTGGGCCACACTTGAGCCAGTGTGTGTGTGTGTGTGTGTGTGTGTGTGTGTGTGTGTGAGACACACTCGG
This sequence comes from Botia almorhae, assembly GCA_036877575.1. Classification (NCBI taxonomy): domain Eukaryota; kingdom Metazoa; phylum Chordata; class Actinopteri; order Cypriniformes; family Botiidae; genus Botia; species Botia almorhae. The sequence goes on from JAZGTJ010002949.1 coordinate 7,248, forward strand.
GTGCAGTGTTAGGTTTCACAGCAGGTCTCTGAGTCTCTCTGGCTCTTATCTCTTCAGTCACGAGCAGCTTCAGCCCCTCCAGGCCTGTAAAAGACACTCGCCTTCACTCTTAAACTACATACAGTAACCCTGCCTCACTCACTCAGACTCATTCCACAGTCATTCTGCTTTATATCTTCTGAATAGATAGTTCAACAGTTGATTTGGGGGTAATAATTCTGCAGCTGATAGATATATGAATTAACACAATACCCCAAGGGATCTGTTTTCTCAGTGGTGGCTCAGTGTGTGTTCAGTATAGCTTAGATCATTTGATCCGGGAGGAATTTGCTGAGAAATATTTGAGTGGAAGTTTAACAAGCAGAGTTTGAGATATTGCTGAGATCTGGGGTAAATCTCTTCAGGAGAGACAACACGAGTCTTTTTCTGAGTAATCTGACAAACAAAGTTACTTCAAGATAAGATCTCCAGTTGTCTGTTTGGTCTCATTGCTCTGTAGAAGCATGATTTTCTTCATATGAATGTTTCTTTATTTACAAAGCCTGTCTTTTTATAAATGTTTAGTGTAACTGTGAAATCTGTCGGGCTGGTGTTGTGCTGTATTCATCGTGGATGTGGGATGCTGTTAGTTTCTCAACCATTAATACAGTGATGTTCCAGTATCACTGGTTCAGGTATCACTGATATGAAGACCATGTGGTTAAGACAGCTGTTTTGTAGCAGAATGCAAATGTAGGAATGTGTGGCTTAATATGTGTTTGTTTTTGACATCATTTTCAAGCACAGGTTATACCGCTTATTTTCATTTGAATCGCAGATCCTGTCTGATGTGATTTTTGAATAACAGTTTGATGCAAATGTGTTCAGACTCTGTTAGACTGTGACTTTGTTTTTTGCTGCTGAACAGAAAATAAGAAATAAGATCAAAAATAAGATCTCTTTAATGTCTCACTTTTTCTCAAAGACAGTGAGATCAAATGGAAAGCAAAAAGTTTTGCTTTAATGAAAGTTTATGCTCCTCATGAATAGGAGAGTCTATTTTAATTGTTTTTGTGTATAACTCTTAATTGTTGAAGACATGCTGTCGTGACACTCTCAGACTTTGAGTCGTGTATGTGCATGTAAATTTGCTGAAACGTCACTTTTGTCAAGAACTCAGTCAGGATTATTTGACCTTTAAAGTAAACAAGAGCAAATTTATATTAGAAAACTGTAATCTGTGACAGTCATTGTCTGTCCCGCGCTTGTGTAATGAAGTCTGCCCGCCTCTCAGTGGGAACAAAGAGTTTTCTCTCACTGGCTGTGGATCAGAGGGGAGGGGGTGGAAAGGAAAACACAAAAAAAGCAGAAGAGTGGGGCTGTTGAGGGCACGGCCTCAGGCCCTGAAACCTCAGAGCTGCCATTAGCTGCATGTCTACAGAGAGCTGTGTAATACATCCAGACAGGTGCCACAGCCCTGGGCCCTTTCTCTCTCTCTCTCTCTCTCTCTCTCTCTCTCCACTTTAATACTTCTCCTTCTTTTTGTGTCTGATGGACTAAAGTTTGTCGTCTTTGTGCAGGTTATTCCGGAGGAGACTTCCTGCTGACTGACATCAGACCTGGGCCTCATTGCCTGACATCTGCCGTCCTGTGAGCTCTGATGCTGCCTGTGAAGTTCCTGCTTGTGAATTTCAAATCTCATCGTGGCTGGAAAAATACACCAAAAGCAGCAGAATCAAGAGTGAATGAAGGATTTGCATAAGGTGTGTAAAACGCTTTGTGAAGAACTGATAGTTCTGACTCTAAATTCTTGGATCAATCATTACTATTAACAATCATTAATAGAATTTACGTAACAATCGTAAGTCATTTAAAGTTGTGCATTACTGTGATTTCACTGCTGTTAAAGGGAGATTTAGGGATTTTGTGAACAGAAAACCCCTGACACTCTTATCAACACACCCCCAAGCTGGAAAGTCTTGCCTGGTAATCACAATGCTGTCTCATAAATACAGTCATTACTCGAGTGAAACTCCAGCGGCATGATTTGATTACCACATTATTTATTGCCCATTCAAACAGCTTTGGACGTGTAAAGGCAAACAGCAGCACAGAAGCATCGCTGAAGTCAATGTAAAATGAATCTTATCACTGGCAATAAATGCTTCCCTGAAACAACCAAACCATGGGTTTGACATTTGTCTGTTTCTGTGGTCAGACGCGCAACTGTTTGTTTTAACGGCGTGTTTACGTTGATCTGTCCTCCTACGACATGTCTGCCAGTCGTGAACAGAGTGGTTGTGTTGTGGTTTACATGCGCGCAGCTCATTCCCAGGCTGTGTGTGTGAGGACACGTGAAGCTTTTAAATGTCACTCACATATGACATGCGATTTGAACACTGTTGTTGACATACAAAAACTGTCTGTTGGGAACATTTATCAAACACATGTGTTCAGTGTGATTTTATATCCTGCATGTTTATTGATCTCACACATGTGCAGCAGTAAACTCAAAGCATCTGTCTGGTGTGAATGCATGAGTGCATGATGCGCTTCCGTCTGCAGTAATGCACGTACGAGCAGAGATGTTAAATTCAGATCTGAATCCTGAATTCTGCACGGCTGTTAGAAGCAGAAACATTAAAGGTCATTAAAGGTCACCAAAATATTTGTAAGATAAAAGTGCTTCGCTGTTAAATGTAAACTTGCATAAGATACAGTTTTCATAGTGACTGTATCAATGGCACAATATATTTATAATGATAATATAAACATATATTACATGTGTAGAAATGACATTAAAAAGGTGTAGAAATACAAAGCAGCCCCACAGGTGCAGGTGTAGAAATAACACAGAAAATAAACAGGTTTGCTTAGTCAGTTTTAAAAATATGTAGTGCTGAAAATATTTGTACTTCATAGTTAAACATTTTTATGTGCATTACAAATTGTATTCATATTACAAAATTGTTAGATGTGAATTATTAAAATTTTAAATTAAAAATGAAAACGTTTTAAACATTCAATCTTTGTCTCTTGCTAAGGTCTTAATTATCAATAATTATTATTTTTAAATTATTTTTCAAATACATTTTATATAAGCCATTATTAGGCCATTATTATCTATGACAAAAATTAAAATCTGACAAATACTGAAAAATGTTTAAAATTTTTACATTACAAATATTGTTGAGTATGTTTATGTTTCTGTCTTGATATCCTATAACTGATGTGGACATTTCCTATAAATGTCATATATTGCCATGACACAATGATTTGAATAATTATTCATTTTTATTTTGATCTTTTTTTTTAATTGCTTAAATCTTCGTTTACCACTCGGCATTATTGTCAACTTAAATTCTGCTTCATTAGCACGTGTGTTGATGCAGATGAGGTTGTTTTTATTCAGCAGAGATTGTTCTGTATGTCAGAAATGACCTTGCTTGCTTTGAGAAACACACAGTGGAAGTGTATCAGTTTAATTGAGTGTTTGAATCATATGAGGAAATGGGGCATGTGAAATCATGATCAAGACAAAAACATCCTGTAGTCAGGCATGCGTGTACCCTTCACTCACTGCTGACACGGGTTGCTTGAAGTTCTCTTAAGGCCACTGAGGGCAGGTGCACAACACATTTTGCATTGAGGGGCTGAATTGACACACAGCTGCAACAGTAAACCTGAAGGTCAAATCTTTTCTAGGACTCTGTTACCTAAATGTCACAGGCAAATGACCTCTGGAGCGCTCTAGGTCACTCGGTGTGTGTTCTTTCTGTTGTTTATGGGAGAAACAGGTGACAAATGAGCAGAAGAGGTTTCATTGTGGTTTGGATGGTTCCTCCTCACATGTTTAATGTTTTAATTGAAGTCAAGTGCACATGAATTGCAGGTTTTTTGGAGAATCTCTCGCAGGTGGTTTAACATTATTCTGCCCGACAATAAAATGCTTCACATGAAATAAAACCAGGAATTTGCTCTATTTTAGTAGTTTGGGTTAAACGATTCTGTCAGTGAGCAAAATTAGTTCTGTATGAGAAAACACCCCTGAAATGACTGTCAATATCACCAGAAACATCTTTTAATCAAACATTAATGAAGCTGTTGATGGGAAGTTGACATCAGCTGTTTACTGCAGTGTCACATTTAAAACAACATTATGGGATACATTTATATAAATCTTATATCATTGTTTTTATGATTTTCTAAAACACAAACCAGCAAGAAATTATCTAAAACGTTTGTTGAAAAAGGAATTTATTGTTTCAATAAATAATAATTTCGGTATGAAATGGTATAGAAGTTGAATATCTGTGTACATAGAGACATCAGATGAATCTTAAGCTCTCGTGTTTGTCTTTGTAAATACAGTCACACCCGCATGTGACTCAGCTAAAAATACAGGAAGTTGTCGCATTATATGAGGTTGCTTGCCAACTCTTCCCTTTTTTAACACGCCATAGTAAATCCTTTTGGAAACCCATATGCTAAAGTTCTAATCACGTTTTAACACATTGCATAAAACAGGGCAAACAAACACAGTGCAGTGTCATAATCATGATCTGTAATCCAGTGAGAGCAGGTCCAGAGAGAAGATGAGACACATGACAGGCGTGTAGAGCACGTGTGATACAGATATGATAAATGATCTGTTTACAGGCCAGCGGGACTCACTTGACAAAGGTTTGGAGATGTGATGACTCATGGCAGTCTGTGATGGTCGATGTCTCTTCCTCACTGTGACTGTATGTCACTCGTACAGCTGTCAGAACATGTCAAGGTCTGTAGTTAAGCTTCTTCTGCCTCTACATCAAGTTTAAACAGCGGGGTCAGAAAATGACCAGGGCCTGAAAGTGACTAAATTGGTGCAGGTATTTAAAATGGGAGGACAAAACAAATCCCTTCAGTAAAACTGGGGTAATAAATGTTAAAAAAACAGCTAAAATTGGCCAGAGTTTGAATTTTTCCCAAACTGAAATTAACGGAAATGTTTGGCATGATTGGATGATCATTTTTAAGGTTAGAAGAAAATAGGTACTGATGGTTAAAAGCAGGTCTGAAAAAGCGTGTGACATATGACTGAGAAATACTGTTCCAAAGAAAGTTGTTCCTCTGGCATCATTCCAATCAGAGAGAGCCGTTTGAATACCGTCTTAAAATGAAAATGAGTAATTGAACAATGTTTACCTGCTGTGTGTGTGTTAGGTGTGGGGACTGTGTGTGTGTGTGTGTGTGTGTTTGTGTTCTACTTAGTCCTTCCTTGAGACGACTGTTACAGATTGTACCTGACAAAGAAACATTACCATTCGCACATGCGGTTATACTCACCCAACACACCATGACAACTCGCCCCCAATTACCCCTCTGTGGTTCTGGGCTTTCATTAGTCTGAGGTGTGGTCATTATCTCCAGACGGCAGTCTGTCTTTTGTTTGCTCACATGTAGTTCTGACACTGAGTGAGAGAGCAGGTCTCTGTCTGGGCCCTGCTGCTAAACTGTGTGTGCCGCAGGCGAAAGGGGAACCGCCCTGACATGTCCATTTCCAGCACCATCTCAGCTCGCTGCTCTTTGTCCGGCGCTGTGTAAACAAAAGCTGTGGAATCAGATGTTGCTGAGCTCAGACTGAACTCCAAACAAACGTCTCGCCTTCAGCTCTGTGGAAGGGCACCATTAGTCTCCTGATACTGGGAACGTTTAACTTTTTCCCAAATGTCACCATGCGTTTCAAAAGAGAAGTAAAATATGTGGAGTGTTTCTCCTGGACGTCTCAGATTTCTGTACTGAGAGAGAAGATCACATTATCCTTGTTGTCTTATACACATTCATTCTGTAGCTCTGTGTCAGCAGTTGACTCATTTGCATCTTTATGTTTCACAAGAAATCTAAGAGGAAGCTTCTGATTAACTGATAAATACACTGAACTACAGAGAGTGCAGATGTGCATCCAGGATCTTCTCCCACATGACCGAATGATGATCATCAAGTCGAGTATGTTCCTCTCCAGCATGTGCTCTTTGGTTATAGATCATTTTCTTCATGAAATAAAAATAGTCATTTTCTTATTTTAATGACTAAATGTTGGAGCGGATATTGAAGTTCAATGACGTGCTTTACAGAAGGTTTGTATGGATTTACCTGTTAAAGGTGTCATTCATTCAAGCCATTCTGAGGTGTTGACCTCTGCAGAGGCCTCTGGAGAATTCCGTGTTCCAGGTGAACAGTCAGGTCGTGGTGATCAAAGGGTTGTGATGCGGGCTGGTTTGTTTAGTACGTGTTTTGATTGGGTGAGGGACAGATTTCTGATGCTGGTTTAGACAGACTGTGTGATGTAAAGATGTTTCTGCCTCTACAGTTTGCTGGTCTTATCAGATCCATTACTCGTTGCTTTCCTGAGAATCTTAGACTTGCAGGAACCAAGAGACGAAAACAGCATCTCCGGACTGAAGCACCTTCACTCCAGCTGTGTGTTTATCAGAAGTTCCCTGAGTATCGAACCCATGACATGGGCGTCGGCAGCTCCATGCTTGCTTAACAACAGGAATATAATACATTTTATTTAATGTGATTTTGACTTCTTGGTGAGGAAAAAAAAATCAGGTCACTCTCACAAAAGACATCTGATATCATCGGTAAACAATGTTAAATATAATAAATATATTTCATAAAATAAAAAAAAATCAAACATTAATTTGAATGAATAATAATAATATTATTATTCATAATATTTTTACATATCTTCACACTATATTTGTCTGGTAGTATCTTTGCCCAACGGGGTTAAGAAAACACTTTTTTTAAAAAGAGAAGCTAAATGTCACAGTGTTGAAATCGTCGGCTGGGTGAAATCAGGCTGCTAACAGATTGTGATGATTCATGCAGCAGACGCTCGGATGTGACCTGTGGCTTTATACCCGTCTGACTTTACAATAAAATACTGTAACCTCAACTCATCTTCTACAGAAATGACTCTTCTTATAATATTACACGCTGATGCTCTCAATGTTTTTAAAATCTGGCCTGTTTCAAGAAAAACATTTCACAAATAGAAGATCGAAAGTAAAGAAGTATATGCTGATGTACTTTAATCACAACAACACCAGTGGAATTACTGTACAAGCCTCTCAGTTTGATGTCTAATACCAAAACATGTGTTTGCTTTGAGCTCTACTCATATTCATACTCTATATATTTCATGAGAAATACTGTGAAACATGTTCTTCAGTAAATCAGACTGTATGTGCAGAAAGAGGAAGTTTTGTGTTTAGTTTAGGTGATGGTGGGTCAGTGGAGAGAGGCAGCTCTCTCTCTCTCTCCCTCTCGTTTCTCAGTAAGTAACATGTGGGATATTCCACACGCACATCTGACAGCAGTTTTACCTGCGCCTGCTTTATACCTGCTCAAAATAACTCCATCCAGCTCAGCCACACCTCATGACTCACACACACACACACACAGTCACACACTCGACACCTTCATACTGTATATGCCACTTTAAACACAGTTCACATGTTTTAATACTGTAATATTAATAACTATACAGTTGAGAAAGATTTCTTTATTCTGTTGTGTTCCTTAAATATTTTTTATTCTAAATCAACAGCATTATTTGCATTGTTGACAAAATTTTGCAAAGGCATTAAAAGACAAATATACACTATAGAAAAAATAAAAGCAAATAAATGAAAGCTTTAAAAAATCATAGTGACAACTTCAAAAACAACTTTAAACTTGGCAAATCCCAGTGAGCCAAAGACGGTGAGGAAAGTGTAGTGAGATAAGAGATTTATCTCAAGGTGAAAGATTATAAAGAAAAGCCTGCTTACTTAAATGGCATTCACACAGTAATGTTGGTGTGTAGTCGCCCTCGAGCTCTGTTCATGTTTACACTTCCTGAGGGGGAATTTTCAGGAGTTGAGCTAGGCCACTGAAAAGCCCTGTAAGATGACTAACTCCCCCTGGAAAGTACACAGACTCCTGGAGGGTGAGGGGGCAGGAGTGCAGGTGTGGCAGGATGTCCATGGCAGGCATGAGGGCTGGGGTTAGGGTGGTGTTTACCAATGGAGGACACAGCGGGAAACCTTTGGATCTTATTTGCTCAAAGAATCTGTGTGCGGCACATTTGAGTTCCTTTGGACAGCTTCCTGAACTTTTAAGAGGTTTCACGGTTAGTGTTTGGTCAGCACCTGTTAATAAAAACGTTAGTCCACCCAAAATTGAAAATGATGTCATTAGCCTCATGTCATTCCAGACCTATGTGAATTCATTTCTTCTGAAAAATGTTTGCATTACTTTGAAATGAAGGTGTAACTGTTTAAAATGGTCTGGGAAGCATACGTTAAAGTCCAAAATAGCCCCCATACCGCTATGTAGTGCAATATTTGAGGCAGCCATTTTGTGTGTCTGAAATTAAAGTGGACATTATGTTGTGCACACATTCAATCCCACAATGCACCACAATAATTAGTGTACAGCCAATGAACACTCAACAGCTAAAGGCACAGCTTTGTGTAAACAAAATTTAATTAATCTTTCCCTCCTCTGCCGTTCATTCATATTTATTGAATGTTGTCATGTCACAATTGTTTACAAGACATAACAACCAACAGCTTCTGCCACGGTTCATGTGTTCAGTACAGGTGTGAACCAGTGTAAATGAGATCTGAACAGATTTCTAGTTAACAAATCAAAATCAGGTTTGTTTCTCACACAAAGTTTTAAGACGGGTTCAGAAGAATATATCACCATGTATGAGTGTCTTTATCTGGTTTTTGTGTATTATAAAGGCGAGTCATTCGCATTTAAAATGACACAAGGGTAAGTTGTTATTATTGCGGCTGGATTTTCATTGTTTGGTGAACTATTCCCTCAACTTAGAACATTACAAGAGAAATGATCTGCGTTTGAAGCAGATGCATCTACAGGTGGCATCTTCCAAACCAGGCCAGTAACCAAGTTTACTGCAGCCACATGGGAAATACAGATTTTTGAGGGCGGCCAGTAATGGTGGCGATCAAAGCTGGCTGTTTATTCTTCTGAAGGAATTGGGTGACACACATTTTCCATGACTTTGAGGGCCAGCTTATGTGGTCGTCCTGCTTGTACTGTATAGAGAGCAGCTCTGTCTCTCCTGCCCCTTCCTGGAAACAGCTGCGAGGAGAGAGAAAGACCGAGAGAGAGAGAGAGAGAGAGAGAGAAGGAAGGCAATAAAGTTTAGGGCTGGATGTATTTATTTGGTTGTGGTCTAGATTACCAGCAGCATTAAGTTTCTCTAAGCATGAGAAGTCCCCTGTCAAATAGCAGCACACTCCAGTGGTTCAGACCTGGTCTCATCACATTGTGTTCAAACACTGATGAATCTGTGCTGTGTGTTTCAACATGCTGCAGAAAACACTAAAGAGCTTCTGTTTGTCTTTTGAAACAGCAGATAGATTTTAGACGTTATGTTTGTTCCATTAAACAACTGAATGAGTCCCAGAGCAGACCTGTGAGGACAGCTGTTTTGTGACTTAAAGGTTTTTGTAGGTGTAAGTGTGTGAGGAAAACGTGTTCAGAAAAGAGAAGAAAAATGTGCTGAGGATCAACAGTGTCACGGGCCTGAAATGTTGTTTTTGTACTGACATTTTTATTCAGATGAAAAGATAAACATACTGAGTGTGTTTGTACAGTATTTACATGTGTTCATGTTTTCATTGAGCACTTGCTTTTATCCAAGGTGACTTACAAATGAGAGAGAATTTAAGATTTAAGTTTTTTAAGTGCAGTCTAAATTTCACAGGGAATAAAACTGAAGCTAGGGAAAGATGAACAACACAGAGGATTTTTTGTACTGTGGATAGTTGACAGTTAGTCAGTTTGGACATTTCAATGTAATTTTATTTAAATAGTATTTAAATATAACCGCAGGTGTATTGTCACATTAAGGGCATGTGTCAGTAAGTGTCTCTGTGTCTTCCTCTTGAACATTCTGTCTGTTGTTGATATTCTTTCTTCTGCAGTGATGTTTTGAGTTGGCTGTGGCTTTGGTGACAAATCAGCAGAAGGTTATCAGTGCAGAACAGCAGGATCATTCACAGATGACCAAAGAACCCATACAGAAAAAAACAACAGCGTTTATATAAACGCTCAAACAAAACTCAGAATTGATATTTCTACATATTTTTAAACTTTTTCATGTGCTCTAACCACTTTAATTTTCAAACATAAATTATGTTGTATAATCCCCATTATACCAGGCTTAATTTTATCATCTTATGTGTTGCTGTTGGACTGATGGTTATATATAAGTAATATACTGAATCATTTCAGTTTCTGTTTAGTTTTGTAATTAGTTGTCATTTACACGACTCACTGATTTCAGATCAGACTGAGGGACGCAAGCATGACTGGATTAAAGCAGCCTGATACACATAACTGTTCATTTATACACCCAACATCTGATCAGTCATCAGTATATCACCTCCCTAATTAAAGAACAATCAAACCTGTAAAACTTGTCCTGCAGCACATTCCTCTGCCGAGGAAGTTTCCACTGTCTTCTTTATCACTGTCACACTTTCCTAGTCGACAGTGATACTTTCTGTCTCTCTCATTTTATGACCTTTCAGTACAGGTTTTGTTAACAATAGATGATTGGTTCAGAACCATTTGGTGTTTTTTAGTTTCGCCTGAGGTTATTTTAACATACAGCAGAGAAACATACAAAACAGCTCATGCAATAAACAACAGATTTATGACTAATGTAAATGGAATGTGCTCATAAACAACAAACAATTATTTCTGGATCATTCCTGAACTGCAGGATGTTTTCATGTCCATATCATATATGTTTTCATTTATTCATTCAGGAAAATATTAAATGACTAATAATATAAAATAATATAAAATATAGAAAATCTATTTAAATATATTTCAAATAGAAAATATTTCAAGTGTTATTTTATTTTTTCTTTTATTAAAATGTGTTCTTGGGAATATTGTTGTAATTGGTAATGAATTGAATGTTTTCTTCAGTGTAACTGTCCATCTTGTCTTTCCTACAGGTCTTTTGTGATATCCCCTCAAATAACTAAAGCCATTTCCTTCATGATGTCCTCCAGGAAGTGACATCACTTTGCTGGAAAAAAACCAACAGCATAAACATCTGTAAGTATTTGCAGACTGAATTCTGATTCATTTCTGTTACTTTTTGTAATAATCGTTGGTCTGTCTAATGCTCTGTTTTTAAAAAACAACAGAAATGTGTGTAATAATGTCAAAAAGTTCAATTAGAAAAAGAAAGCTTTAACATTCAGTTAACACCCAAGCTAAGTGTCCTTCCTTCACTGTGTAATATCTAACTTCAGCTCCACCCTGTTAGACTTCCATTAAATTTACTAGCCTTTGTGAAATTAATCAGGTTTTAATTTATAAACTTCATTAAGAAGCTTATTGACAGCATATTTCTTAAAATATTTGTTCATTACACCACCAGCATTTCAGTTTGTTTTAAAGTTAAGAGTTGAGAAGAAGCTGCGTAACAGGAATGATTCTGTCCTGTTACAGTTAACTGCTTCTCTGAACTGTAACTGCTTCATCTTCTGCCATTTTCATTCAAAAGCTGCATCAAGTCATGGCAGTGAAACTGCACTGCTGCAAATCTAATGCAACCCATCAGTGTGTTGGAGGTGAACACTGTCAATGGTTGAGCTAATTCAACTGCTGGTAGCAACTCAACAGATCATCTTTATGAACAGCTTCTTTATGAAGATTCAGCTGCTCTTTCTCAACACACGGTTATTCTTGGGAGTGACAGCTGGGACTGTGAATCTGACGTGAATCTCACAACTCTGTTTTTTACATTAGAAACCGGAGAAATTCTGGACCGGTTGGAGGTTCTGACAATGTTCTGCGGAGAACAGAATAACTCCCAAACTAAAACTGTTGCCTGAAATGACCTGGCACACTGTCTGGCCTGTGGTTCCAGAGACAGTCTTCTTCCAGAGAATAATTCACCTCAGAATCAAACTTCTGTCCCCTGTGTCCCCATAAACACTTTTGCTGTGTCTATACAATATGCTGCGTACATTTAATTCATGTGTTTTTGCCTTGATGAGGCATTTATTTCCACATCCTGAATGTTAAATGTTGAGGTTCGACAGCAGCCATGAAGAATGTACTTCAAGGACTTCTGAATCATAAACTGACAGATGTACATTAGAGACCACAAATACAAATCAAGTGTGCTGGGACAGAACCAGAGCTGATGGCATTTGATGCTGTTATGTTGGGCAGCCCCACTCGTAGTGAAGTTTGAACCTCACGTTTGTTCTGATTGGCTGGATTGTGTTGTGTCATGCAGAATTCTTGCTGTCAGTTTGAACAGAAAATAGTTTTATTGTTGTGTTTATTGTTACACCTGTTTAATTAGTTTGTTTATGATGTGCTTTTGGCTCAGTATTTGTGATGGTATTTTTAAGCCTGTATGTTTAAACACTGGGGATAGTAATTCTTTTGTGAACGAAGGTTCTTTCTGTCATTGTCTCTGTCACAGAGATGGAAGAAACAGCCTCGCTCATGTGACCGCACGCTGTCCCGCAGCCCAACCTGCCTCACAGGTGAGCTGATAAACACATGTTGACACGTTTGCCTGATGGAAATTCTCAGTGTGAATGAAGTCAATAGAGGACGACATTTGTCAGGGGTCTTAACCACAATATCCTGAGCACACACGGGTGACTTGTGTACAGTCAAGCACCTGCGTGTGTGTGCTTACCCTACTGATGAACACTACACGCTTCCTGATGAACACTACACGCTTCCTGATGAACACTACACGCTTCCTGAGCGATGTGCTTTCACACTGAAGGGAAAGCAGCACTGCTCGACAGAGCGGCTGCAGTTGCAGCGCAGCCATGATGAATGTAGTTTAAAACAAATCCATCTGAAAGCAAACAGTATTTGCCTCTGTTTGCTGTGAGCTACAGCACACCTGACAGCACAGAAGCTCTTTAACAATCACAATAAACTAAGTCAAAGGAAACGAAGCGTGTGACATACTGTAAGTTTAAGGGGAATTTTGATGTAATCCTCACAAGTACCTTCCTCATTTCAGCAGCATTAACAAAAACAAGAAAATGATTTTGACTTTTTGAATGGGACAAAAACACCCTCACGTTTAACTCAACGGGAATGAGATGATGTACATAAAGTGTTTTTAATATTGATGCGGACAACATGTAAGGCAATGTTTCCGCAGCCAAACTCTACAGAATAATTTAAATCAATGTAATGAGTTTTTATACCATAAATATTTACAGATACAAACCTGTCTATCTATTTCATCATTCATAATGGGGGGTTATAAATGTATGACATAAATCATATTACAACATAATGATTTTATTGATTTTATGTATTATTCTCCTCATTAGCAGGTCATGTCACAGCCTGACTGACTGACTCATCCAAGACAACTGTAAATGTTCAAACCCCTCCAGCAGAGTGTCATGTGACCTCACACTAAGTGGGAGGGGCTGAAAGCAACAGATATGGAATTATGACACAGTTTATGTCGGGCTGTGGAAGGTACCGTACTTTCCATCTTCTGATGAGCACCGATAGGCTGGTCATTTGGAGGAAGAGAGACTTTCCAGTTCTCATGCAAAACAAATCAATTCTTTGTATTAAATGTTTTGTGTGTCTGTGTTGACCAGGTTTACATGCAGGTTGTGTCACACTTCTGTCTCCCCTGACACCTGGTGTAATTTAATGTACATTTTCCCTGAAATCTGTTAATTTAGATGTTACCACATAAAATAGATTTTTAGTCAACACTACTAAGAATCTTCGCCTGTTATTATTACAACAAAACAATGAGGTATAAACCTTTTCATTTATATAAAGTGCACAATATTTAATCAAATCTGATGCATGTTTTCTGTAATTTGTTGCACACTGTACAGTGTTTCATTGTTTTATTTGTCTTCATATTTTATACTCCTATTCATTTTTACTGAACAAACATTTTTTCATTTTTTACATTCATTGCTGTTTTTACCAAAATAAAATGTTTATACAGATTCTGGATGCTTTGTTTAATAAAGTTCATTCTGTTTATTTCATTCAGCACTAATGTCATAAATGTAACATTTATCATAAAATGAATGATTGATTATTAATAGAGACGAGTCAATGTTTAGAAAGTTGGAAAAGCAGCTTTATTTACAGCAGTATTGCACAAATTAGCACAGAAATGATTCAGTGCAAAATACAAAACGATGCATTTAACATAAACAATAAAAAACAAATTGTCATTGTGCTACAAAAGTACTGGGTCCTGGGTGGCGTCAGCTCGGATAATGCGGATGGTCAGTGCAACAAAACTGAAAAATTCAGTCAGAGGTCCAGTCCTACATACACAGGATGGCCTGAAAATTCATGGGTTACCCTCAGAGAAAGGTTTGTTCTGGAATCACAGGACTAGAGAACCGGAATGCTGCTGGAAAACGTCAGTAAAACAGAGGATGAACACGACTTCTTAGCGCTGAGACATTACACAACATATGTACGATACCAATGTTATTGAAACATGAGGTCTTTGGTTTAAGTGGTAAACCTGTAACGGTAAGACAAATGAAAACAATGATCATTTTGGCAAAGTGAAAAAAACTGAACTGAAATACATATAAAAACACATTATAACACAGGGCTATTCATTTTCCATGTTTTAATGGAATGTCTAACCAACAAATCCTTAGACACACTGTATTATCTAATTCAGCAATACGTTTCATGGTAGATGGTCAATACCTCAGTCTCGAGTTACTTGACTCTTTGCTACTAATAAACATACGTGATGACGACTCATCAGAGTCTTGTGCACTGAATAATTCATTGAATACTGAGTTAATGGTCATTAACAGGTAAAGTCCCAAAAAGAGGTGCTAGAAACTAAGCACGTTTGGAAGACTGGTTTGTTCAAGAGATCTCCACAGGTATATTTCCTACAGTCCCTGAGGCTTGCTGAAGAGTTGAAGTGACTTTGGTTACCATGCCAGTTTTTTCAGATTCAGGTAAGGCTGGTGTTGAACACTGTTCGTATTGTGTTGGTGGTCGTCTACACCACATCCACCAGTGGCCTACAAGTGTTCAAATTCATTCCCAAGTTTGGTGTATCTACAGCTTCTGAGACTGTAAACCTGCTGTATTATCCATCAGATGTCCACTGTCTACAACAGCAAACAACTAAATGATCAAATCCAGGAAAACTTGATGAATAAACTATGCCTAAGGATATGCAGCTGGAACATTAATGGAATTATATGCCCAACATTTCACTTTTGTTCTTATTTTTCATCCTTATTAAAGAAACAAACAAATCATATAATAAAACCAATAAAATGTCATCTGGAATGTTTAAAACGTCCACAGTAACAGATATGTTTACATTAAAAACATGAACTTACTGCCTTTGCCTGTCCCATGCTATTGATAACTACTGTGTAAAAATAATGTTTTTATAATGAGTTCATATAGCTACAGCCTTCCAGTACCTCCTGACGACCATTCACACGACTCGCGTTGGGGCGTCAACGCAGCTCTCAGCGAGCGTCAATCGCCGCTTTGACCTCCGAACGAGAAGCGTTGTAGATAGTGTCACGTGACGGGAATTTACAAAGTTATTAGATGAGAAAGAGTTAAAAAGATTAAAAAAAGTTTAAAAACAAAGACAAATGTAAAACGGCTTTCGATCTAGAACGGAATTAAAGTCTTGTGATTACTTTGACACGTCTCACCAAGAAAAATAAAACGCGTCAAAAGCAAAACTTTACTGTTCGGAAGGTTTTTGTAAAACGGGCCAATCATTATATTTCATTGTTTGTTTTTGGCTGCAGAGCAATAAAAACATCAGCAGCCAGAGCAGAGATCTCTGCCAGACGAGTGCGCAGCGCCTGCGTCTGCTTCCGTCACTTATGACGTGGCATTATTCATACTTACTCATGAATATTTATGAGCTAAGAGTTGCGCTGTGTAACGTTTGTGTATGTACGTTTCATATCAATTATATGTTTAAAAGTCTTCACCTGTGACGCTCATGCGGTTCAATGATCCGCGAACATCGTGTCATGTGAGGACAGTTCACTGATACACACTGCGCTGATGTCACGACACTCCGACTGAAGGTAATTCATCACATTTCTATTCCCTGTGTAACGTCATGTTTCCATTTAGCCATTTAGCATCTGTTACTTCATTTCGGACAACTGATAGTATCTGACCTGTGTAAGGGATTATTTTAGTCTGTTTGACGTAATTTGTAGAGTATGGAAGTGCACATGAAGACTCGAGGGACAGACAGAAACTAACAAACTTCACCGCTTGACCGACTGACGTCCACGAAATATAAACAAAACTTACAAATTAAATACAGGTAAAAAATAAATATAAAGTAAGGCGAGCGAAGAAACAGACCGGTTAAACATGATAAAGACAGAAACGAACCGGAGGAATGAGGGCATGTTCAACACTCTACACCGTTCATGGGGTGCAGATAATGGCTGACGTCAGTCACAGCATCTAATGGCTCAGCTTTCCACATGAACGCAGGAAACTGCTGTGAGTCGATCTATGGATGGCCGAGGATTCCCGCAGAATACACGTGTTGGTGTGCACACATCCCGACAGGTCCAAACCGCTGTACACCCGGAGAGGTTGCAGCACTGCTGCGTATTATGTACATATGAACAACAGGAGGGGGTGAGAGGGCTTGTTTTCTGCTACATGTCTGCTGGGTGTTGAATGTGTCAATCATCTTCTTCGTAGGATGATCTGCATTAACCATCCGATCAAGTCGTTCATCCAGACGATGACGGCATGCTCGTTGAGGGCTGCATTGTTGCCAACCGCACCGACCTGTTGGAATGAAAGAGGAAAAGATCGTTTGAAATGAAGCTTTTCATATCTCTGAATTCCCTCTCAAAGTTAACAAGTTGTTGTGTTGTCAGAACTAGTAGGTGTTAAGCCCCGTGTAATTATGCTGGTTTAGCGCAGTAGTACCATCTCTAATCTGACCCATACTCACACACACACATACACACAGAGATGTTGAAATCATTTCTGACTTTACAGTCAGAACACAAATCTTTACAGTCAAGAGCCGCCCACCTAATCCAACCCAAATTCTTCAGCTAATAAGCTGTGACCCGTGAAGCCGCACTGAGACCTTTGATGCTCTGAGGGATTTACAGTATGTTTATGCCAGTCAGTTACAACAAACACAATACAGGAAGTGTCAGCTGCCCGGTCGTCCGGTGAGCTGTGAGTCTCAGAGAGGTGGCGTCCTTTCGGCCTGCAGCTCTGAGCTGCATTCACCAGCCGTGCTGATTGACTGTGATAAGCAGTGAGGGCATTTCCCCCAGAGAACTGACAGGAACTCATGAGGAAACACACTCTAGAAGCCAGAAAAAAAGAGGAGAAAAAGCCCTTCCTGTAGAGAAAGAACAGAGTGAAAAACAGCCGGACTGGGCGGTTCCACCTCTCCTCACCGCCTGCAGCTCTTCTGCAGGACAATCAAGAGGCTGGATGAACTTCATGAAAACATTTAACCCTAAAAATAAAAAAATCTGTTATGCTGGAAGAAAATGAGGCCTGTTTTCAGGACCATCATGTTTGTTTCGCATTGTGACTTTTCCATGACATTTAAGCATGTTTCTGCCCAATTTCTCATTACTGTTACAGGACTAGACCTGAGGATGTTTTACTGTGGTTTTCAGCACTGTAATACATCAGGGTGAAATATGATATGAATTGTGTAAGATTTAGTTTCTCTGTCTCACACTGAGACACACTCACATACACACGTGGTAATTAAATTTCCCTGAATTCTGGCAGGTGTAAAAATGAAAAGCTGTTAGGAAAGACAGAGTTCCGTCCATGTGTAGCATGCTGTCTAAATTAACCTCGGCTGTAAAACTATTTCTTTACAAACAAACACACAAAGTAAAAAAATGTGTTTTGATTCAGTAAAAGTGGTGCCAAAAATCACAACGTGCCCAAGAAGGTATTGTGTGTTCAGCCAGAGGAAACAGGTGAGAAGGAAGTGGAGCCAAATAGAGGGAAGATTTCACTGTGTGTGTGTGTTTGTGTGTGTATGCGCAGGAGAGAAGCCATGAGTTAGTGGGGCTGCAGCATTCACACTGAATGTGCTACAGAGAGGACGACCGATCTCAGGTGTCTTCAGGTGACGTTTGTGGGGGTAAGTCAGTGTTAAACATGCATCACTTCATGATTTTCACAACAAAACAACTTCTGAGGTCACGTGGTTCATGTGAACCCAATTCATGGGGCATTTAACAGGGAAGCTGTGCCAAATAGAAAGAAGGAAGAAATATTATTATGCTTACTGGTCAAATAATAAAGTGCTAAACATTAGAGCGCGGGAAGATGATGTATTCTAATGAAATTCTAATAAAATAAATGTTTTGAATTTTAGTAAAAATTGAAATGAAGAATGTTTCTGCCAAGTAATACAATTTATTAACTGCAGGCTGTTTTAACATCAGTGATGTTAAAATGGCCAAACAGAGGCTGGTTTATTGGCCTATCACACGATTACGTAACAGTTACTAAAGACAAACATGCAGTTGCACCCGTGACATAGGCAGGTCATTAAAAGGCTTATTGTTATGATGTGGTGAGCGCATCTTAAAAAGCAGCGTGAAACTGCAGATCGCTGTAAAATAAGAGAGGCGCATCTAATCAAGCACAATTAACTTATGCGCCGCTGCAAAATCCATACAAACACAGACTGACTTTGTTTGTATTTGTCTTTGTTTTGACTGACTGGTTTGAGTGGACACACATCTGCACTTGCCGTCTGCATCTGGCATCAATTCATCACGGCTAACTTTAAAAACAATCCTGACACAAAAGGTGACGTTTACCCAGTTTACCCAGTGCCCTGTGAAGAGCGATGGGGAGAAACTAGAGAGACAGAGTGAGACGTCTGAAGAGAGTGGCATCCTGACTCACCGGGCAGGGACAATAGAATCTGGCATGGCAGAGAAGACCGCATGCAAGAAAAACAGCAGTCGCAGCTGAACAAAGCCAGAGCAGTCGCAGCTGAACAAAGCCAGAGCAGAGTGGCTGCTCGCACCGAGACGCTAATGCATTCACAGATGGCTGCTGCGCTCTCGCCAGAGCTGCTAAAAACGAATGTAATACAACACAAGCGCATGTGCTTTTAGTTTACGTGGAAGAATAGCATGTGACAAACTCGCAGGCACGCATGCACTGACAAAAAAAACAGAAAAACACCCTCAACCAGCTGCCTATCAGCCAGCAGAATGATGGGATGTGTATCATTCATAGAACCAGTGCATGCATGCAACAAAAATATCAGAGAAACGATGCAGATTCAGCACTTCTGCAGGAGAACCCACAGAATGCATTACAGAATCTCAGCGTTTCACACAAATGAGCAGGCAGATGGCACATTTATTAATGTGAATGAAAACACGGCTTTGAAGAACAGATGTACAATCAGTTTAGTTGGTTGGAAACTGTTTACTTCTTTTCCCCACCGTGCACTGTTGCAAAGCAGCTTTACAGAAAACTTTTAGTACAGGAAAACAATGCAAAACATATAAACAGATGCGGTTTCGGGACTCGCTAGCTATATCTGACTGAAGTCTACTGGTGCATCTATTGTATTTAATGAGGTGTCCAGCAATTCATTTCAGCTCTGCTAACTGAAGGTTTTTGGCAGACAATCATGAACCAAAAGCACTCAGGGAGACAAGCAGACCTGTGGCACAAAGACAGACAACATGTTTCGACAGAAACGCATGCAGTTGTGTGCTAAGAGGTGGCCTCATGACTCTACAGAAACTACAATGGCTGAGGTTGTTCCATTTCTTTAGTGAACTCCTGCAACAAAAAAGATCATTGATGCACAGAGCTGACAAACGTCCATCATGTGCGATTGTGTAGAGCGAGATGCAGACATTAGCAGGGCTGGAACAACAAGCGCTCTCTGTGGCCAGACATCTGCTCTGCATTAGTGCAGTGCTTACTAACAGAGTGATAGCATGTCACAGCAGCCCTTCTCCATCGCCTCTGGTGCAGCGAGAGCCAATGCTGGAGACGTGCTGAGGAGAGGGAACGATCTGGAAACAGCTTTATAAAACTCCACATCTAGGACAATTATATGGTCTCCACCAAATCCCAGCTGAATGACTATCTTTCTATTTATGAGAGGAACTGAAATAGAAAGCTAACCCAGGGTCTTTAGCTGCTGCTGGCTTCAATAAACAGCACTGCCAAAACAACATCTGATTGGCCAAGTTTTTCTTAAATGATTCTTTATAAGTGGTGTTTGCCGAGGAGATTTGAGCAAACTCCTAACCCCTTCACCTCTGGCACATAACTCATCCTGCTCTTTTGCTGAGATGAAGGTAATGATCTCTCAAATCGTGACTTTCCAAGACAAATTGTGATGATAATTGTCTAATGGATGATAAAATCTTACCGCTCTTTTCCTTTGGGCAGCTGCCTAGCAACCACCTAAGAACCACCCCACAACCCTGTTTCCACATTGTAACATGCTGAAAACTAGTCTAAGATAACTTAGAAACCACACAGCAACACCCTGGTAACCACCTACAATAGCATTATGATGGCAAGTTTGCCATGAGGCAAAATGGTTTATGTGTTTATGTGATGTGATCTGGAATAATCTGATGCCTTGAAAGAGGTTCTTAACTTCAAATACACAAAGAAAACCAGTTTAAAAAAACCAGTTTACTGAGATATTGACCTGTGAAAATCATTTGTTCAAGTCATAGATATGATCTGAGTACACCAATGACAGTCAGTAGTAAACAGTCACTTCTCACAGCTGTGCAGAGTTCTAGATCAGAGTTTAGATCTTATATGAATGTTTTAAATTGAAACGTATAATTCATTTAGTTCTTCACATTCAAAGTTACTACAAATCCACTGCATACAGGCCAATAAAACAAGGTCCAAGTAAATAAACACACGAGAGTGTCCACTACGCAAAACAAACCCCTGAAATGACATCACGGACATGTGAGAAGAGAAATAAACAAAAGCAAAGAGCCAAACCCTTCATTTGAAGAGCTGGCAGACCAGAGCTGCTCTGACCCTCACTGAGAGCGGCCCTCACAGGGCCCGAGTGCGTCTCCATGGCGCTGAGGAGAAAGACCCAGTGCATAATTACAGCTCAGAGTCTAACCGCAGGGTAAACATCATAAAACTGAGTCATCCCAGACACATACAGCTCATGCAACGTTCATTTCTTTTCAAATGACCCCTATGTCTATTAGGATCTGCACCTAATGTTAGTGGGTCTTAAACAGAAGTGGGTGGTTTGGAGGGGTGGGGACGCATCTCTGAATGTTCACTACAGATTCTGTATGCTGCAGCAGTGTAACCTCATGTGCTGAGACACATTACAAAGCTGATGAAATTTCAAAGGTAGTTTTTGTTCCTGGATAAAGGTATTGCCTTCTGAAGGTTGCAGCTGGACATACTAAGGAGCTCATCATCATGTTTTGATAAATAGCCTTTAGGTTATTTCACAGCCACAAACCATGACTGGCTGCTTGCTATATATGGCTGCAGGTGCAGTGTTTGAAGTGACAAAACTTAAGACGAGCCATCAATGTTTTTCTGAGAGAAAAATATATCATTTCAAAGAGTGTATCTGATAAATGGTGAATTGCAGGTTAAACTGACTAGAAGCCACATGAAACACGTTTAAAACTTCAGTCACAGACTGGACTTTCTTTGCCAGGTAATAATCTAGTGACTGCCACTAAAGCACATTAAATGACCCCATATCCTCTTAAACACAGTTGTTCTGTTTATTGACATGTAAGCAGTTTAAATCATACACCTGTTGTGCTTCTGGCAGCTCAGTGTCATTTCTCTGCGGTCTGTTAAGAGCAGTAGGGTGTGCCTGGAGAACCAGGAAAGCACAATGAATCACTCTAGCACAGATGAATCAAATAAATGAGTCATTCAGTATGTGTAACAGTGTTCATCCAGAACATATATAAAAGTATAATTCCAGAACATAGAACATTTCTGTGTTCTGCTTTTAGTGCATGTCCTAAAAACAAGAACAAAAACAGAGGTGACCAATAATCAGTTCAATGTTTTTAGAAAACATTTTTAAAATCACGGTTCCCTAAATGTAGCTCAGGTCCTTTTTTAAGTACAAACCTCTTGAATTTCTTTACTCATAATATGCAAATTACATGCTAAAGTTTAATATCCTAACCATATGTGTGGGCATTATTAGTGGTGTTGACGACTCAGAAGGCAGCAGTAATACACCCTATGCTGTGAGCTGTTTGTGAGTACGCCTGAATCTTTCAACAGCTCTCAGGTCTTGTTCATTTAAATAATGACTAGGGTCATTTTACACAGCAATAAAATCAAACAATGATAGTCAGGGAAGATAAGATGCTATTTGCATATTGCGCTCACAGCCTCTCCGTTTACACTGCGACACAGAGAACGGCCCACAGAAACAAATTCAGAGTCAAACTAAGTATCTATAAAAGAAGCTTCAAATTGC
The DNA here is from genome assembly GCA_036877575.1 of Botia almorhae. Classification (NCBI taxonomy): domain Eukaryota; kingdom Metazoa; phylum Chordata; class Actinopteri; order Cypriniformes; family Botiidae; genus Botia; species Botia almorhae. Next base: position 29,812 of record JAZGTJ010002949.1, read on the forward strand.
CAGCTTCTAAATATATAACAGGCCAATTAAAAAGGCGAAGTTAAAGCTCTGACTCAACATAATAAAGCCAAACACTACTAGACAAACACTGTTAGAACCTCGTCCAGTTGGATAGAAGCCCAAGCAGGAAGTGAAACTTTTTACTGGAGTCAAAGAGGCGAGAGGGACATCATTCTTCAGTATTAATCTTCTCCGACTGAACCATTACAGCAACAGAATCTTATCTCAACACACAACGTCACCAAACAGGTGGAACATTCACAGAAAACATGTTTGTACGTTCATATCGACAATCAAAGGTGAACATACTGTACAAGCAGTGCTATATAACTGTAAACAGTACACAAAAACAACTGATAAATATGGTAACATGAGTTAGACCTTAAGCGATGCAGATGTTGATCTAGTCATATTTTCATTCTACACCGCAGGTTAATTAGGTTAATTCTGTAATAAAAACCAGCTGACTGCACATTATCCATTACTTTAAACTTGCTACTGGCAGTTCATACAATCTGAAACTGTACAATCAGATGAAAGGGTTAAAGTTGAAGCTCTGAACACAGTCCCATCATCCTTTATAAAGAGCCTTGATTTCTGACTGCTGCAGGACTGATGCAACCTAAAGAAATACAAGTTATGAAAATAAAGCTGCCATAAACACACCCTCATTAAAGCTGTGATCTGCAGAGACTCGTGAAGCTCCCTCGTACCCGTGCAGAACCTGAGAGAAACTCTGATATGGGGGATTTAAACGGACAGACAGAGCCGTTGCTCTGCTGAGTACAATATTACATCATGTCAGTTCTCCTGGGATGGAGCTTTTGGTCTCACCAGCTCTCACACATACACGCACCTAACTGGAACTCACCCCATGAAAGTACAGGCGATTGAACTCATCACCGATGCGTCGCAGCTCCCGCGCAACCGTCAGCTCCTCTGTCCGCATGGCTCCAGGTGCTGCCATCTGTGTGTGATGATGGCTAGAGTCGGGAAACCATTCTTCTGTGAACCACAAGAAGAGAAATGCTTGAATCACTCGCCAACAGCTAGATCTCATTCAAAACACAACGTTTATAAAACAATATTTTAAACATTTTGGTTGAAAGTATACATATCGCATTCTAATGCAAAACTGATTTAAAAGCTAATAATCAATAAAACTATAATGAAAAATACTTTTGACAATGTCCAAACTAAAATTTAAAGTAGGCATTAGTACAATGTGTTTATCTAAACAGCCACGCGCACTGCGATGAAACTAATTATAAACAAACAAAAAAGGTCAAAAATCAATATTTTCTGTAATTTGATGCAGGTCTGAGTAAAACATGTAGAACAAAATAATTGCCTTGTAAAAACAACAGTTTAAATGTACATGCTGACTACTGCACGCATGTGTTCAGCTCTAACTCGCCATCAGAGACCATTTAACATGCTTTGAAATCACCCGTGGAATTTCTCTTTGCCATCACTTATCTAAACAGACTTCTAGTTCTCTGATAAACGCAGACACCTCTGCAAAGCTTTGGTTTGCTTCTCTGAAGGCCACAAGCACGCTAAAACATCTGTCAACTGGCTAAAAATGACGCTCTTTGTCAGCGGTAATACAGCATCTGATCGATCTGAGGTTGTTCTGGGGCTAAGTGCTAATATCACCCAAACTCTGTCTGAAGTCATATTGATCTCGTGTTATGACTCAAGTGAGAAACTGTTTGACTCTTATTTCTCATGCTCAATCATATTAGCACTTCTGGATATTCATATCTGTTCACAGCGCCACTAGAACTGTTCAATCTGAACCAAACAATATCACCAATATCACTCTGAGTTTTAGTCAACACTTTCACCTCTTCACAGAAACATCATCACCACAAAGCCTAAACTATGATTTTCTGCAGAATAAACATGACAGTGGTCAAATTAAGACATTCTGTGCTGGTTTTCATCATGCATTTAAAAACACGCCTGCGTCTGATTCACAGTGAAAAACAAACTTTGTCTGGTGCATGAAAGGGGCACAAAGTTCATACGTGTAAATCCAGGAGCTCATGTCAACACAATGAAGCAGCTAAAGGTAAAAACAAAAGGCCACTGGCAGAGGAACTCTCCTGTCGAGGAAGCAACAGATGAGAGCCCTGATAACTTATTGTTGTTTCTCTTCACCATTAAGAGCAGGTTTTCAGGGACGCTGCGATTGTGAGGCGCTACAGGAAGACAATTATCGCCATCTCATATCTCTTGCCTCTCAATAGGGAAACAGAGATGGTTGTATCTCGTGTCTAGGCTTCACAAAAGAAGGACAGGTCTATTTTGACTGGCTGAAGTAAAGCTGCTACCCTGACTGCTTTCTGGAGGCCTCGATGACAGTACGGGTAAACAACAAGACAACAAACAAATCAGCCCCCTCCATCAGAGGCATTTATGAGAAGACCGGTCACACGTTGTGGTCATTTGTCTCATGTCCACTGGGTTTGTGAGATGTTGTGAATGGACCAAATCACCAAAACGGACACACAAACCAAAGCGATCTTGTATGCATGCAAACACATGCTCTTCATAACACACGCTTGTAATGTCATGAACAATTTGATGTTGTCAGCTGTCACAAAGACAAATGAGTCGATTTGGCTTTGGGCAGAAAAACAGCAGAACGGGCTGCGTCTAAATGAAAAGACCATGTTTTCTGGAAGAGATTAGCAAGAAAAGTCACTGCCAAGCATTAAAATACTACACTTGTTGCCGCGCTGTTATAAACTGAAGGCCAGGTTAAACATGGCTGACGTGCATGAGTGAATTGTAATCATATTAATATTTGCATGCATATCTCCACTTAATCTGTACTGTTTCGGTCTAGTGTGTTCTGTAAGCCCAGAGCCAGACTGCCCCACTGGAGACTGAGAAAGTTTTCTCATATTGCACATCACATTTGACCTGTAAAACATCATGTTAATGGATGAGTGAATCATGCAGTGTTTCTGCCGTGTGAATGGGATGCGCAGGTTCAAAGGTGTAGAAGCTTTAGTGAAGCGACCAGTTGAACAGAGGCCGCGCGGATCAACTCAGGTCAACGCTTATGTACTTTTTGGGCAGGCAAGCTGCACTCCGCTGCTCTGATCGTCAGAAAATTCCGTTTCTTCCTATTCCACTGTAAGAATACAATTATGATTCCTCTCGCTGCTCATCGCGTCAGTGTCGCGCTTACACACCACAAAATCAGGCCCGTTATCTCCCCGGGGGCTCTTACCATCATTTTGGCTGTCTTGCGCTTCGGAAATATTGGGCATTAGAGGGGAACTTGGCACAGAATCGCTGTCGACGGAAAAATAGCCACTAGAGGACCTGGAGAAGGTTCGGGACATCGGCGACCTCGACTGGTAAGCATGAGGACTATTCGACATGGAAATCCCTCCCCTTAACGGCTCCCCATAGCCCGGCTGGGGGAAGGCAAAGTGCTCGGAGCGCAAGACCGCTCCGCCGCCGGTGCTCTCTCCGCTTTCCTGCGTCTCCGATAAGGAGGCCGGGCCATTGGCCGGCGTTTGCTCTCTGCAGGACAGATAAAACACTCATTACTGTCTTTGCAAGCGTTTCCATGAGGAACTGTGTGCTTTTCGCAGTCAACGAGCTATCGTTTACCACTTTTCAATCATGCGCACGAGCAGCCCGGTGAAGTGCGTCACAAACGAGCACCGTTTCAACTTCCTATAAGCGCTAAACACTCTGGAGTTAAATGTACAGAATGGGAATAAACGATCGCGTCGCGTTGAACGCCGGGGTCGCGCTGTAGAGGAATGTACACGCGTTCAGTGTTTCACGGCGGCCGTCTGGAGAGGTTTATTACGGTCGGCTGTTAAAATGAAAACACGTCCATGTAGAGCTCTCCGTTAAAATGTTAAATACAAGTATAAATATAAACCGCGTCACGACCATGACAAAACACGGGCACGTATATATAAATAAATAACAATAAACAATAAATATATCCTGCAGTGAAAACAGCGCAAATAACTCTCCGACGTGCTGTCGTGTCATCTGCCGCTACATTTGCACTTGTTCGCGAGACTGTACTAAACACGCAACGCTACAGCGCGCCGCACGCAGACAGGAACGCGCGCGTAGAGTTTGACGCGACCGGATCGCGCTTTGTTTCTTTTACGGGAATTTACGGTCTGCTGTCCGCACGAGCGCAACCGTCGCGTTGGACACAAGCGGCGCTTTCTTTTAACCGACAGCGCGGCAGCAAAACAATGTCGCACGTCCCACAACAAAGTTTCCTATTAATAGGAGAGCGTCGACGCCTCCACGCGTTCGCGCAAACAGACAGCAGACAATAGAGCGAAGTTACGCGACAGTACAACAAAATACACGCCGCCCTGCACGATCACATGAACATCTGTGCGCGAACTTTACGAGTAATATTTCGAAAGATAAATGCGGATAAATGCAACAATCTTTCGGACTCGTCGTGGGTTGTGTACCGCCCGGTGTACCTGCAGAACTTCAACAACAACAACAACAGCCGCAGGTTAACCGTAACTCTCCATTTCGACTCATTCAAAACAAAGCAAACAGGTGCAAACACGGCTATATTTCTCAGTCTGGTGAAATGGCACGGCTGTCTGAGCACGGAGAGGGGTGACCGCTCTTGTACGCCGTCTCTCAACTTCTGTTGTCTTTGTGACACTGCTGAACTGAGCGCAACGCGCATCTGAACTCTGCTGTTCTCCTCGACGCTCCGCGGAACTTTGTCTTTTGCGCGTAACGCTTCGCTGGACTTCAGATATCAACGCGCAATATAACGCAAACTGACTAGAGAAAAACACCAAACTTATTCACAGCGATGAATGACACAAATGACAGACGCGCGTTTATAATGTAATCCTCCTTTGAAATGCTAGAGATGAAGTGATTGAATTACGCAAAAAAGTTACATGAAAAGTAGATTTAAAGTTGTTGTAGAGAGCCGGTGTTACTGAACGACAACCCCGTGCGAACTCACCTGAACGCGTCAGACATGTCCGATGAGGCGTATACGCTTTAACGCATGACAGCGATAAAAACACGAGGGGAAATTACAAACATCCAAGAGATAAAAATATTAAGAATCTGTTCTGTTGAAAAAGAACAATTCCAGTATCAGATAACCGATGTCTTTAAATCTCTCGATGAGCGTCGAGCAGTTCCCACATAACACGATCCTGTTTTGAGAAATGTCCACAGGATTGTTTTGGAGTGTGTCTTTTGTCTCGCTCGGTTCTCAAATGTACTTCCTCGCCAAAGCTCCGTTGCGCCTGGAACCAAGTTCTTCTAACTACTGAAGCGAATACTCAAGAGAGCAAACTGTAGAGGAACCGCCCGCAGAGGCGGGGCTTACTGACTCCGCCCACGGGGGGCTGGCTCTGTATCAAACCACATCACTATTCTCTACATCACATTTACATTTAGTCATTTAGTTGACGCGTTTATCCAAATACAAATGAGGACAAGGAAGCAATTTCAACAACTATAAGAGCAGCAATGAATAAGTGCTATAAACAGGTCTCAGGTATTCCAGCACAGTGTAAGAAGCAGATGTGTTGTTTTTTTAAAGAAGTAGAGGTAGTGGCGGTGTGAAATAGTTTTTAGTCGTTTCTTGAAAACAGCTAGTGAGTGACTCAGCTGTTCTGATAGTTATGTAGTTCATTCCACCAACCGGGCAGAATGTAAGAAATGTACACTAGATTAGACATCAGCTGTATTTTGCATGATTTTTCATGTTTGTCGTGGGATCCTTTTGTGATCCATCCGTTGAGTGTTTTGTATTTATTTCTATTAATTCAGTAACTATGTAACTTTCTTTCTTATTAAACTAAATCATGACACTATGCATCTTTACTGATAACTAGCTTTCCTGATAGCTTTTTACTGATAACTAGTTTTCCTGTAGCTCAGTGGTTATAGCATGGCGTTAACAACGCCAAGGTCATGGGTTCGATCCCAGGTATTGCACACACTCAATGTATAGTGATCAATGTATAGTATAATGCAATGTAAGTCGCTTTGGATAAAAGCGTCTGCCAAATGATAATAACAGTAGTGTCATGATAATTCAGAGTAAATGAGATTTACACTGATCAACAGACTCCTGCAGTGTGTACAAGTATAAAATGAGTGTTGAGATGCAGTCATCAGTTTGATCTCATGTTGTAAATCTCAAAGTCTGGCGTTCAGGGTCCACAGATAACACTTCCATTCAGATGACAAATGAGTGTGAAGCATGTTGAGGTGGTTAGCCAGATGTTTATTTGTGCAAAGATGTAAATAAACATTTCTAGAGCTTAACATCAGCAACACAAACAGTAAGAGAAACAAATATCGATCCATTTTTAAGTTCAAAAGAAAGATTGGTGCATATTTTAATATTGAATAAGATGACACATGTTGTCTGTTCTATGTGAAGAGTGACAGGGACATTCAGAGCATTTAACAGTTTTGTTTAGGATTGGCCGGCGTTCATCTAGAATTCCTGTTCCCATATTAACACTCATTATCTTACATAATGAAGCATTTTAGAAGCAGAATTAATGATAGAGCTAAAATGAAAGAGACAGTGTGCAGCACCTGACTCTCGTCCTCATGTTCCAGTATGAACACACTACTCAACGGTTTCTCCTGCATCACGCATGACACTTGATCAGAAAACAATCATTAAATTATGAACTCTTTGTTCCTGTCCTGACCCCCAGTGAGTCCTGACCTGCAGCTTTCTGAAATGACTTGATTCGTTTCTCTGTGTCCTCATGACACCTCTGGACTCCAGCACACAACCTCTGGACTCCAGCACACCACCTCTGGACTCCAGCACACCACCTCTGGACTCCAGCACACCACCTCTGGACTCCAGCACACCTCTCCCACTGAAGGTTTAGAGTTTAGATTGAGTCCCACTGGGACAGTGTGGCTGGGTGTAGAATGCCCATTCTGCCCTGGGGTTGGTGACACCAGCGATAGGGGCCTGAATGCAGCAGGATGGGACGTTGAAGTCAGCAACCACCTTCAACGCATCATCCTTCACAGACCTACACAGCTCCAAAAGCTTCAAAACAAGCAGACCACAATCACATGAGGGTTAATGCAGCACTGACACAAGCATAAGAATCAGGCAACATCAAACAGAGCAGGACTGAATATCAGCATTGTTGTGATTCAGCTGCAGTTAATCACAGCTGAGCTTTACACAGCGGTTCTCTAAACAACTGATTTTTCACACACAATATTTAGTTTTTACAGTTTTTTTTACAGTATTTACTGTATGTGGCAAACACAGACAATCTTGATAATACTGAGAGTAATATGCTGCAGTTTTGTTATTCGAAAGCAATCTTGGAATGCTGTTTGACCAATCAAACAAGTGGATTAAAACTAGTTGGCATGTGTAATGACGTTACTGTAAACAAAAAGATTAAGATAAAGCTTAACTGACAGGCCAGAAGAAACGAATATTTTAAAATTTTCACAACTATTTAACACTTGTCTGGACATACGTACTACATGTAAACATATCGTTGAGCATAGAGCGGTGTTACTCTGTTCGATACAGCCCCCTCTGGTGGACATATTTAAGAAATGCATCGTGGAGTAAAGACACTATATTTAAAACAATGAAGTTCCTTTTCTCACTAATTCTAAATTCACTACAACACACACATGCATTTTCTGTGTAGTGGGGCGCAAGATTAGATGTGTGCACAATGAGAAAAAGATGGAAAAACAACACAGAAACGATTTGAAACAATATTTGTATAATTCTGAAACTTACAAGACTCATTCCTAACAGCTGTTAAACAAAGTACAAAGTTTATTTACTCACTGCATGTTATTCCAAACGTTTGTGAATATTAAGCAACAATTTGAGTATGTGGAAAGGAGAGAGCATGAACATTCTTTACAATTTTGCCTAAAATTTCACGAAAAAGATGCCACACAGGTTTGGAATCGTTATCTTTGGGTAAACTTTGGGTAAAACGGTAAATACTGAAAAATGCAGGGAGTAGCTACAGCATCTAAACAAGCGCAATTTTCTTTTGGGTTAATTTGTGAGAATGTGTAACTGCTTATTCAGTGTGAGAACCATTCATCTGCCATTGCTTCATTAATGAGGCGTCACACTGAATCCAGAGACATCCTGCATGAGTCACCGAAGCTTAAATCTTCTCCCACATCACCTGACAAAGAGTTAATTTATCATCCTGACACCTCAGATCTGTCTCGAGTCCTCCACAGATGAAAGACGTGATCACAGCCTGTCAGTGTTTTCAGTAAAGCTCTGCTTGTGTATTATGACTTTTATAACCCCGTCCCGTGAAACCCCCTCATTGTCCTGTTTGAGAAACACTCGCTTATTTGTTCAGCATCAACGGCTGAAATATGTTTAGACGTGTCTTGCTCAATAGCCTTCTGTCCAATAAAGAGCCCGAGGTGTGTCTGACCTCGTTCTCTCTCTCTCTCTCTCTCTCCCCTTCTCCCCAGTTAAGATTTAAAAGTAGCTCTATGAAAAGGAGACAAGCCATATTTAAACAAACACAGAGATAAGAGAAGTGTGTGAGAGGTAGCAGAGAGAGAGAGAGAGAATAAAAATGAAAGAGGGAGGCATTGTGAATGCATTTGTGCTGAGGTGTGCAAAGTAAGAATTTCAATAAAACCTGTGACGTGCGTGTTTACGGTGCCCGTGACGTGCGTGTTTACGGTGCCCGTGACGTGCGTGTTTACGGTGCCCGTGACGTGCGTGTTTACGGTGCCCGTGACGT
>JAZGTJ010002950.1:0-38596 GCA_036877575.1 Botia almorhae
CATCCGATTCATTTCTTGCAGTCTTTCTCCTCACAATTTTCTGCAATGAAATAAGCTTCAACCGCTTTACATGAGTTTTATTTAAACATTTTGGTGAAAAACACGTTTTAGAAAATTTGTTTAAATTAAATGTCGAATTAAAACCGTCGCATAAGCAACGTACTTTATCAAACACTTTTATTCAAAGCGACTTGCAGTGCGTTCAAGTGAAACATTTTATGCGCTGCTTATACTTATATAATATATACTATGGTTATTTATTACATTTTGTATTGAGAGAGAGACCTAAGTTTTGCTGTAAAACAGTCTGTCAGCTAAAAGCTTCACAGTAAACAAGTTAGTCAACATGTAAATGATCCAAAACACACAGATTACAATACCTGAAGGCAGCTGATGCAGACCAATGCAAGCTCTGAATCTCTGGACGTCTTCTAAAAATACAGGGATTTTGTGGCATGACCTGAAGCTTAAGCAAGACTTTCTTCCTTACAGGAACACCTGCTTGTGATGGATCTACTAGCTTCAGCAGCATGTTGTTCCAGTGAAGTGTAGCGAGTCTCAGAACAACCTCCATTGTTATCAGAGGAAGATAGCAGGAAAACAGAAGCAGGAGAAACTTTCATAGGGAGCAACAGGTTAAAAAAACAGGTTCATCTATTAAAAATTTAATTATGAGGTCCAGCCAACAAATCAGGCAGAGAAGACACTTCCATTGTGATATATGTAAAATGTGGACGAAAAACTATTTTGACCTTTATGTTCAATCAACCACACTGTGTCAGCACACGAGTAACAACAGCCTTCTTAAACACTTAAGAAATAAAGACCAGGAAGCCAAAGGTATTGCCAGGTAAAACATTTATAAATTAATAAAAACATTCCCTTTAGTGTTTGATTTTCTTTGAAGGTTTAACCGTTGATTCAGTTCTCCGCTCAGTTCCACGTTCCTCTCCGTTTTAAATATAGAAAAATATTTCTGAGAACATTCATCGTTTTGCATGTGTTTTCCACAGTCCAGAAAATTATTGAAGGGACAAGTAGATTATTAAGGTGGCCTTCAAGATTGTAAATTTAGTTTGTTTATGTCCTCAACAGTTTAGCCATCACAGCCTCAACAAAATAACAGAAACCAGTTTGCATAGTTAACACGCTGCAGAATCCCTTCAAAGCTCCATTCCAACAGGCAGAGTGGGAAAAAAAAGGAAATAATTACAGAAACCAGTAAATTAACATTTCTGCAATATAAACCGATGCATAAAACAAACACTTCTGTAGCAAGCATAGACAATCAATGAGGCCCCGATTCTTTAAAATCATATCAAATACTTACGTATAAAAGAAATTAAACATGCTGTTCTGCACCACATCAGGTATATAATTATGTCCCAAAAAAACGTTTTTTGTGCATTTGTATTCTATGACAAACACGGAAATTGTAAATGATGTCTAATTCACAAATTGAACGGAAAAGTATTACCCCTGCTGAGAAAACTGAACGTTTAAATTGAAGTACCGTTTCATCATTCAAATTTTGTCTGTCTTTCAGCTATATTTCTCTCCTACACACATACACAAGTGTGTACTTAACATGTTTCAGTGATGCTGGACATGAATGTGGAGACTTCTTGACATTATCACCTGCCAAACATGCTAAAAATTTTTGGGTATTAACAAAAGCGGAGAGCATCACATGTCCTGCAAAGATAGCATGAGGGACACTGATGCATAAACAGAAAGACAATGACTGGATTGACAATATAGCAGCTAGAAGCAACCAGACCCAAAAACAAAATACTATTGTACTGAAATGTCACCTGTCTTAACATCTACGAACGAATAAAATTATCCACTCGAAACATCTGATTAAGCGATCACTAAATTTACACAAGCAGCAAAAACACTGCTTGAAATGAACAGAAAGTAAGTAACTGAGGTAATGTGCATATGGCTTGTCTGAGACAACGGCTGCTGGACGGAAGGTTTCTGATTGGCAGTCCTTTCTTGCAATGGTTTGAACACGGGATAAAACAATACTGCAAAAACTAACAAACGCACAAGCGTAGACTTGAGCATTCTGAACGTTAAAGTGTCAAAAGTGTTTTGGCAATTAAAAAAAAGTAATGAAAATAAAAGTTTAGCACATTATGGCTGATCTCACTCATACTCCACACCACTAGCAAAATGAAGTCAAAACAAAAACACTAGACGTTCCAACACCAAGATGGCTTATGAATTACGGCGCTCTCCTTAAAGGGTCTTTAAAATAATTATTACCCAAGGTTCTCTGTGCACATACCAATCCAGAATTGAAGACATTAGCACCCAGTCAGAAGCCAAGAGATGATCACCTGATCACAACATCCATTATAGGTGGAGATCTTTGTGGGCAGTCTAATAAAACTCAGTGCCTTTTTAAAATAAAAACAAAAGCATCTCTACTGCCGTATCGGGTGAGTGTACCATAAGTATTTTCTAACATGGCCAAAACTCACGCCAGAACACTCACACTGCACAGAACGACAAAACTGAACCTGTTAAAACTAAAGGTAAAAACAAACTGTCAATCTATCGTTAATTTGTCAGGCTAAGGGAGATCCTTCTTAATCCTTTCTGCTTTATTGACTCCAGCTTCGCCGTAGCTATCGAAGACTAAAGTTGTGCGCTAGAGACTGAAAACGTGTGTACTGTACTTGAGGAATCTTCCGAGATTCAATAAAGTTTCAATAAAGGGGCAAATCCCGCTGAGATGCTGTGGACTTGTGTGTGATTGGTAAACAGTGAGTGTCTGATATTCAGTCTTTTTTTTAAAAAAGCGAAGGATTATTTGCGGACTATTTGTGTGTGATCTGACAGATTCCCATTTTCTATAAAAGACTAAATAAGTTCCCATCATTGCTAAAAATGTAAATGTCATCTACACACCAATAAAAGTTTAAAAGAACCGGGTGTAGTGAGTGTACTTCAGCTAATCTCTGAAATGACACCGAAACGACGGGAGTGCAAGTGTACAGCCAAATTCCTCCAGCTTAAAGGATGCAAGCCTTTCTGAGTGTACAAAATCATCATACGCATTTTATATAGACTATATACACGATTTATATGCACAATTTCCTAAAGCTTAATGGATAAATGGTGCTGTACAATTTTAAAAAATTACATTATGAACATGAGATTATTAACAAGAGATGGCCTCTCTCCACCCACACGATCTTTTGTTTTTTTTTCCTGTCTCGAGTGCATGATGTCCCTTAAAAGCCTGCAGTCCCTTCAAAAACAAAAAAAAACGGTATTTGTTTGGATAGTCACGTGTTAGTCAACAGCTCAGTGCCTGGAACAGTGGATGAAGCAGGTGTAGAGGAAACTTTTGGCTTGCTTTTGGTCACTCCTCAGTGCCTTGACTCGGTGGAAAGGGTAGGGCCACCGCGTGTTCCTGTGCGAGAGCTGCCAGCTCTTTGAGAAACTCTGAGAAGATGACCGCACAGTAGACTGCGTTTTTTACCCTCAGCGCCTCTGCCTGCTTCTCCAGGCTGGAGGCTCCACCACCTGTGCCACCCCGGAACAGAGCGCTGTGCAGAGACTGGCCTCCGTCTCTGACGTGGGCCAGGGCCATTTGAGCTGCGTGCCGAGCTCTCGTAGGGCTGTTGGTGTGCCTCAGGATTAGATCGCCCAGAGACGGTTTGCGACTTTTAACTGTGTGAGAGGAGATGGAGAGAGAGGGTGGAGCAAAGGGAAAAACAGAGAAAGTTCAGATGTCCTGCTCACAGAGGTTCTGTTAAGACTGTAACCTTAAGCAATGAGGTTCTTCAGAGTAGTTCACAAAGGTGGTGAAAGGTAAGTCAAACTGTTCCAATGAAATGACAAAATTCAAAGCTGTGGTCACACCAGGAACAAGGTAAATAAACTGATTTAAGAAAACGACCTCAGAACATTTAACTGACCTGTACAGATACACAGAATGAAACATTTTCTTTCCCTCTTTCACCTACTTAATGAGTCTGATCGACGGAGGTTGGGCACTCCCATGGGTGAGTCCGTCCAGTCTAACTTTCCTCTCGTAACCAGAAAGCGCCGAGCCTTCCTAAACATGGCAGGGAAGTCCTCGTGCACTGCTGCAAATGCTTCAATGCGATTTTTAACTGATCCCAGCACCTGAAGAGTGCAGAGCAAAGACAAATGATGTCAAATGCCATCAGAAAATATACACACCAGTATAGAGGGGAACAGAACAATAACATTACAAACTAGGTATCGGTGTTGTGACCTTGGTGTCGATTCGTTGTGCTTTTTCAATTGTGACTTCGCAAGTTTTGTTGATAATTGTAGAGACTTCATACATTTTATACCAAACGGTCATGCTAACAGATTTGTCACATTGGTTCTGAAAGCATTACCTGTATGAGTGATTTAACGCTGGGCTGAAACACCATGTTGGTGTTTAGGAGGAAAGAACGTAGAAGAGGCTGAGGATAACAGGCCAGCTGAAACACCACACCTGTCAGCAAGATGTTCACATACAGCGAATTCTGCATCATACTCTCCAGTTTACTGAACAGGATCATTATAAACGGACCTGCACAGAGAGATAAGCAGAATCAGTGACTCTAGTTACATTTCGATATACCTGTACTTTCATGTTAATGGAACAGTTTACCCAAAAAAACAAGCATTAGAGTAAATGATTAAAGTAACAATTTACTTAAGTAAATAAAAATTAGCTAAAGTGAGATTTTGTGGCCCACTTTTGAGATATGGGAATGATGCTGCGATTTTGGAGCATGACAGCGCCAGGCATTTGGAAACGTGTGGTCAAAATATTCTTGTTTTGTGTTCCACTGATAAATTTTGATTTTTTGGGTTAACTATCCCTTTAAGCATCTTAAGGTTGGTCATCTTTACAAAGAGAACCTGTGTACGGTTGGGCGAGAGGTTGTCCAAGGGGTCGTGCCGGGCTAAATACCCCAGTAGTAGAGCTGTCAGGCTTGGGTTCTTCGAACCGCTGCTCGGTCTCCACTGGAAGACAATCTTCATCTGTCAGGCTGGGCGCAGGAGCAGCAGTGTGAGGTTCTTGACTAGGCTCCTCTGAGCTGCGTGAAAGAACCCTTCGTTCTCGTACGCGTTCTTCCAGCTCCCTCAGCTCCTGGTGGAAAGCTTCAATGCTGATGCCCTGGCATGTCGAATCACCAGACAATGGCTCCGATGGTGCCCGCTCTAGCAACTCCTCTATGAGACGCTCAACGGACTCTGACCCTCTGCTGTCACTGGGCACTAATGAGGTCTCTATCAAGCCAGGAACAGGAGATGATCTCTGGCCCTCACTTTGCAGGCACTCCTGGGTGGAGGAGGACAGGGTTGCTGTGAGCGAGTTTAATTGCACCTGAGATGATTTTAGTGCAGATCCTATGTGGAAATCACTGTACCCTCCCTGAACCGGAAGACTGGAGTCAACTGGGCCCAAACCCATCGATCCGTTCTGCTCTGACTCCACCACTCCACTATTTACATCGGAGTCTCTCTTCACCTTCTTGACCTCCATTCTATCATCCGCTGTGTCTGCAAACTCCACCTGCCCGGTCCCATTAAAAAGTGCTGGATGAGGCGCTGAAAGAGAGTGTTGGGATGTGGTTTCCACAGCAATGGTCATCTCTGTTGATGCAGAAGAGGAGGACTGTAAGGGTATAGAGCTGGGGAGAAGGCTGCGTTTCTTGCTGCGGGGTGTGAGGCTTATGCAGTTTTTGGTGATGGTAACGTCCCACTCTCCGCTATCTCGTTCAGAACTGCTCCATTCGGCACGCGCTGCAGCGACCACAGCTGCCCTCTGCTGGGCGGGGTCACTAAGGGAGAAATGCTCTGGTACCATACTAAGGGAAGGGTTGGATGTCGGAGGAGGAGGTGGTGGAGGAGCAGAGTTCGGGGAGGGATTTTCTCCATCATAAGGGGCCGACCAGTCTCGACAAGCCCAGGAGCAGAGCTCGATACCCCTTCGAGCATCGCGTAGATACTCTAGGTAGCCGGTCTCCATTTCTGAAGTGTCTGGGAACTGGTGCATGGGGCTATCAGGGGAGAGAGGGGAAGAAACACTACCACGAGGAGAGGAGGGGGTATTCTCCAAGCTAGATGAGGAGGGGTTGGTTGGACCACCCGAGCTTTGCTGTCGAATAAAGAGAGCTAGGCGGGATGGAGTGCTCGGTTTTGGGTGAACTGGTGATTCTGAAGTGGGGCTTCCCAACACTACAGACAAGAACAGATTGAGAAAATCAGTTTTGTAGTTATGTCTACATCTGAAATTTATAAACAGTACCAAGCACAGTCATTATATGAAGCACACCTATTCTGAGTCTGTAACTGTGCCTGACATAGGTTTCCTCTTACCCTTTCCCCAAAAGGCCGGTTCATCATCCCGCTCACTAGAGGGCGCTGCAGTGACTTTGCAGCATTCTGGTATAAGGGAAAGGAACTTGTCAGCTGATTTGCCATAGAGGTCAGTTTCTCTGACTGCCCTCCTCTGACTCAGCATTACATGGGTACATGGCAACAGATACCTGGAGGCACACATATGGTATAATTACACACATAATCAAGTGTTTGTGTCAAAGGGTAACTTGACCAAACCTGCAAGTACAGAATTAAAAAATAATAATAATTTAATGTAAACAGCAAAACGTAATCTGACGAATTCTTAACTGCCTGCATTTTCAATGATATACAGAACAAACTGAACTGTCCACAAACGTAAAAATAATGAACACTAAAATTTTACCACCCAATTTAAAAGTTTGTGTTAAATATGAAGATAAATCAAAAATCTATCTTGCAAACTGTCTCTCGCAAGTACTGTCTGTACAGTAATAGCTAGACAATTAAGAATAAGTCAGAATAGAGAATAATCTTGTGTCCAACATCTATGGAACATTTTGTAAACTTGTAAAAGGAATAACAGTAACACTTTAGAATAGTGAACACTTATTCAATATTAACTATGACTTTTCCCTCAATAAATTCCTAATTTGCTGCTTATTAATAGTTAGTAAGGTAGTTAAGTTTAGGTATTTGGTAGGATTAGGGATAAGATGTAGAATAAGACATTAAAATGTGCTTAATTAATACTAATAAATGGCTAATATTCTAGTTATATACATGCTAATAAGCAACTAGTTATGAGACCCTAAAATAAAGTGTTTCCGGAATAACACACACCCAAGGTACAACGGATACCTGAGAACAAGCTGGAGCATGAGGTCTTCACAGGTGAGGCTGAGCAAAGTCTTGAACAGACTGAGAGAAACCATGCACAGCTGCAGAGAAAAAACAACAACTTCAGAATCACGGCACATTACCTCAAACAATCCCCCGTTTCAATACCTGGCGAACCGCACAAGACAACAGAGAGCAGACTTCTTCCCACCCACACGTGCACCCCAGCTGTACTGTGTACCAGACTGACCCTTGAATTGCTGCTGATGCGCGTGAGCAGTGTGTCAAGGATGGTGTCGTTGTCATGGCGATGCAACAAAATGAAGCGCAGGAAAGTCTTGAGCAGGGACGTTTCTGTGATACTGCGAAGAAACAAGTCCAGATATGCCGTGCTTGCTATCATCTCATCCACCGACGACTGACAGAGAAGAGAAAGAGAGAGAGAGAGAGAAAATAAATACAGAAGCCACAGGGTGCAGATACGTGACCATACAGTATCATACAGTATCAAAATGCTGTTGTATAACAGATGCTGGATGAACACATAAGAAAACAAGCAAACCCCAGTTTGTTGTGTTTCACCTTGTGCAGCGCAGGGCCCATGACTGGCACCAGGAAGCCGTTGTGGAGGTAGTCGAGAAGTTGGCAGCGTACAACAGGGTGCGTCACCTGTACTACAGCGTTGCAGAATTCAAGACTGTTCATAAACAGCACCAGTGAGGAGACACCCATCCAGTCCTCTCGGCGCAAGGCGTGCCAGTCGTCACCCCGTACCTCAATCTTCCGCGGAAGGGATGAGTATAGAGCGCTCAGTCCCGTTGCCAACACCTGGATCAACAACACAAAACATGGTAAAAACTCACCAACCAAACCATCACATGCATAAAAACAGAAAGAAAGCGAGACATCTTCTCAATCGCTATCTCCGTTACATACTTTACTTCACGTATGTTGAGGTCAAATAAAGCCAAACATTTGACATTTCCCGACAGCTCAAATTATAAAATATTATTATTAGCTTACTCTTGTAAAACATGGTATGGTTAGGAGACTGTTTTGAACACTGATCTGTCATGTACTTAGTCATAGTTCATTTTTAACCCAAAAAAAGTTATAGAGTACAGATTTAAATACCGAGTTATTCAGCAGAATGTCCAAACTCATGCAATGAAAGCTAATAGTAAGCACAGCTGTCTCTGCTTAGACATTCTGCAACATACGAGTCATACGAGTTCAAAACAACACAGATGTGAGCAAATGTCAGAAATGTATTTTTAAAGTGAACTATCCTTTGAACTGTGGTAAAATCCCTTTGATCACTCAGGATTTATCGCTATACTGTAAAAAACAGTGCGGTTGTTATTCCGATCGCAGTGATTCCTCCTCTGACACATCAGTATGAGACATGATCAAATATGTTGCAGAACATCATTCCTGTCAGGGCTAGTTTTATATCTGGAGCTTGGCCATGTCTTCCACAGCAACAAAGAGGCAAAATGTCTGACCTCTGCATCTCTGGCATAAACATAGCTGTGTGACACAAAGTGAGAGAAATATGAGTGAAAGAGAAATCAAGACAGAAGATACTGAGAGACTGGGGCGCTGCAGCAGCATGGAGTCCTACACGAGTCCTCAAATCGTATGTCTTAAGTGGGTCAGATGAAAGCTCATACATTATTCTCAAGAGGAAAGAGGACAGAAAAGAGAAAAGTGCATCCACTGAACCTAAGTAAAGAAAAGGCAACAGCCCTCATGTAGGCCATGGGCGCACAAGTACGGCTCCTATACACTTTAACGTTGGCTTCTATCTTCTATGATGAAAGGCTGGATTCTCCAAAACTGTCTGTCATTACATTTCAGTTACATTTTAAATCTGGAAATAAAATACTGCAAAAACATTTCAGGCTGGTCTACCGAATGCACATTTTAGAGTTAACAGTCACACACTGTGAAAAATGCAAGTTGCTCTTTTAACTTAAGGGGACTTTCTACAGTCACCATGTTAAACGATTTATCCCATTTGTTTTTAATGAGTCGTCTGTCTCATACTTGCTCTGCACTGAACCCAGAGTCCAAAACTACAGTCAGAGATCAATGAACACAAACAACTGCGACTGACATATGGCCTTTTCACATCACAGTAAAGGCACTCACACTTAGCCAAGAGAATATAAACTAAAGATACCACAGAACTATGTACTAAATTCTACAGGATATCTCTGCAGAAACAGCTCTGAGATGCACTTATGAAATAAACAAGTGACATTCAAATCGAGTCAGTAGAGCACATAACAACATGAACAGAATGGATTTTTAGAGAGATTGAAGATAGTTCTCTAATCAACCCAGACAAAAACAGAGTCATATATGACCTACACACAGGCGCTTTTAACCTCATGTAAGACATGACCACAATTTCGACACCACATACAGAAGCTGTTAATCAGACAGCCCCCCCCACAGACACAAAAACAAACACACTCATGCTTACTGGGCAGAAGTAGGAGTTCTCTGCAATGTAGCGTGCAACAGCATGGTTGCTGGCAGAGGTTGCCATGACAAGGAGCAGCGCGTCACGGGCCTGCTGCCCCAGGGCCCCATCTCGATGGATAAATGGCACCAACAGGGAGAAGATCAGCAGGTTAGTGGGACCCTGCTGTACAGAGCCACACCTAAATAACAACTCCAAAACTGCAGTCTGCTTGGCCATGGACACACATACCTGATACAAACACAGATTGTATGGAGTCATAAACCTCATAAGCCTTTAATAACTCACATTTGTCTAAATGTTTAGTAAACAAACACACTAGGGGTGGGTGGTGTGGGAGGTGTAAATCTTGTAAATAACAGGGGTTTAAATTTAGGAAGGCGTTTAAAGGTGTTTTATGGGGATTCTGTGCAGGCCTGTTTTTGACTAACATAACAGTGAATGGTTCAAATAGGTGTCAGTCAAACACCTGATTTAGCAGCAGTACAAGGCTGGACTCCAGGGCAGGGGGGCAGCCAAGCTGGGGGTCCACACATGCTCCCAGCAAGCTGAGCAGAGGCTGCAACACGGCACTGTGCAGGAGCAGGGGCTGATGGGATTGCCCTATTAGCATTTCAAACAGCTTCAACAGCTCCAGCTGGCTGTCGGGATCTAGACCACGGCGCACGTGCCACTGTACCAGCTCCTCCAGAATGTTCTCTGACACCACCATCTTCAGGATAGGACCCATCGCTGTAAACAATTCACAGCCCGACGTCAAACAAACAGTACAGTCTGAAACGGTACAAATGCGTGAGCTCACAGGAGTGTGTTGTAACCTGGTGAATCACTGTCTCCCTCTGCTGGCCTCTCTTCGGCTAGCAGGCACAGCATCTGATCAGTGTGATTGCGAACCGCTGTGAGATCATCTGCACCACCGCCCGCCGATGACTCCCTCTGTTTCAACACCCCCGACACCTGACAGGGTGAGAGGGAAGAGCTCAGTTCCATTTGTGGAAGCCACAGGGGACTACGTGTCATCACTGATGTACTGGAAACCAGTCCAAATAAGTAAGCACAGGCGGGAAACGTGCGGGTGTACGTGTTATATTTGTGCAGAAATTGTAACAGAGATGCTCTTAAAACATACATGCTCTACTATGTCCTATTTCTACCTCACAGAAATACTGAAAACATTTTTTGCATTCACAAAAATACACACTTTTGTAACTTACACTGTTTCAGTACTTGTTACTTGAGTTCTATGACATAATATGATAAATACATGTTTGCTGGCCAAACCGGCTTGAAGAACATTCATTTTAAAGTAGTATTTAGCAAAGTATGAGAAACTGTCATCTTTCAAGATGCTAAATAATGGCCATTTCCCCCCAAATTCTGCCCCCCAAACAAAAGTGCAGCCTGTAAAGGCAGGAGGTAAATGCCAGTAAGTATCCCCTCAATAACCAGTGTGGAATCTCACCTGTCTCCAGTGGTTCTCAAAGACTATAAGACAGGTCTCTGGGTCGGCAGTGCATGGGCTGGATGGGGCTGCATGACGGCTGGTCCGAGTGCCTGGACCCCTCGGATTTAAACGACTCAGCCAACTCATCGCAGCTCACAGGAAGATCAGATTTTAATTAGGAGGTCAACGGGGAAAGGGGGAAAACAAAGAGCGGGGAAAAGAGGGAGGAGAGGAGAAAAGGGGGTAAGAAGAGGGAAAAGGGGGGAGGGGAGGGGGGAGTCACCAAAAGAGTCCAAGCGTAAAAAATAGAGAGTTCAGATTGAAGAAATAACTGAGGTTAAAGCATAGAAAGGATGAAATCCTGCTGGTGTCTTCAGCAACAGTCACTGCACACCAGTGATTAGTGTGTGAGCATGCGAGGCTTGTGTGCGCTCGGTGTAATCCAGTCTGCAATCGGCGCTATAGTCCATACCGATACACAGACTCCTCCACACACACCTGCAGGGAAAGAGAGAGAGAGACAGAGAATGCGTCAGAGGTGTGACACATACACACCTGAAGGTAAAAACAAAAACAGTCAGAGGACAAATAAAAGGACAAACAAAACTCTATTAGGGCTGCAAACTGCTTTTATAATCAAATGATTTGTAATGCAATAAAATATGCCATGAAAACTAACTGATAATAACATTCATTGTTAGATGTTTTCATCTGTGATTTCAGTTGATTTGGTTGAAAAGTAAATGCAGTCCTAAAGTCCATGACGTTCTTTTGCAGTATTCCACATAGAAAACATCAACCAGGAGCGTTCAGTTTTAAATTCCTCATTTTAAGCTTCAGCTTATAAACCAACAGTCTACATTTGCAGTATTGATCAGACTGCTTTAAAATGTTACTTTACATTTGGTTGAATCCTTTGAATTACTGGTGGCGTATTAGTATTTTTCAATAAATAATATTATTAAACTTTCCTGAGATTAAAGCTATAAAAGAGTAATAAGTCAAAGTTCAATCAATTATGGATTTAGTGCACAAATCAGATCTCTATACAATCAATGTTTCATCTAGTAAAACGACTGCACCCATTATAGGATAAGCAGAAGCAATTATAACGCTTATAAATGCTAGCTTATGTTCATCAATGCATTTAAGAGGGCCTCATGCATTAGAAAACATCTACTGTATCAGGCGGTTTCCTGTGATGCTACGCAGTCTCACAACTCTTCCTGTGGTCACCACTAGCACAAGAACGCTTCCTGTTCTCTTATCAAAAACAAGTGCAATTTCATGTTAAACTGCTCTGCATCCTTCTGAGAGAATAAATGGGTCCTAAGTAGGAGAAATGGATCGTGGAAACACAAAAATGCCTCTTGTATGCCATACAAAAACATCCAGTTTATCGAAGCCCTCAACATGCATAGCATTCCAAGCACTCCACCCTGCCATTCACAATAAATTTCCTGGACTGTGACATGACGTAGACCTTCCTTCCCTACAGGAACTCACTCACCCCAAGAAAGACAGTACACATCTCCAAAGACATAATATTACAGACATTCTCCTTCGACGGAACTGCTCCTTTCCAAGGGAGGAACCGAACACACATACATGGCGGCACTTAAGAGAATACAAAGGCATCTTGGTACTGTGGATTGGATTTTATGAGTCACTGGCAAAATCAACTACAGCCCATGTTTCCGAGCAAGCCAAACAATATGTAGTTAGGCATGCAGTTACTAACAGGCGGTTAGCAATTTCTGTTACACGGAAGAAAAAGTCACATGGGTTTGCAACAACAAGGGTGTGTACATAATGACAGAATTTTCGTCTGTCTTTTAATTCGATTTAATCGACCGTTGTGCACACACCTCAAGCCCAACACTACCTCCTCTCAAGCCCAACACTACCTCCTCTCAAGCCCAACACTACCTCCTCTCAAGCCCAACACTACCTCCTCTCAAGCCCAACACTACCTCCCCTCAAGCCCAACACTACCTCCCCTCAAGCCCAACACTACCTCCCCTCAAGCCCAACACTACCTCCCCTCAAGCCCAACACTACTTCTCAAGCCCAACACTACTTCTCTGCCTCTCTTTATTATTTGCATCACTGCCTACAAATAAGACAACCCTACAATGATTATTTTTGACACACTCTCTATTTAACTGAATGAACCAGTGTGTAAACAGATAGCCAGTTTGGAATCAGGATTCTCCCAGATGAAGCCTATGGTCAAACGTATAGACTATTACATCATCGCAATGCTCAACCTTTCTCCACTAAAATGTCATGAAGCCATCAGAAACCTAAGACCTTCTGATATCATGTTTATGTACCATATGAGCTGCCACACCAATGCAAAGATGAACTTGAGTGCATGATCACACTGCCACTCGCCTGCTTCACAGAATCCAGAATGGGTTCACTAAAAAACAGACTGAAACCTTCGGCTGCAAATAACCACTCCAAGAAAAATATACTTGTAATACTATAGGAAGTGCTATGTTGGCTGCAGACATTCCAGGATAATGCAGCAGAAGTGGTAAGACTGTGGAACGGTACTAAACAGCAGATTATCTAGGCAGTTCAGGGAGTCAGTCAGCACTGGCTGATTACTGACTGCTTAATGCCCCAGAGAGAACAGTCAGCTCCTTGTGTTACACTGTGATTTCTTTATCGACCATGCAACCACAAGCACCACAGATGCACACTACTGGCATATCAAGATTCAAATCTATGTCTTTTATCATACACAAACAGTTGTGACCCACTGAGATAGGAATACAAAATACTTATATGCACACATAGTTTTTTTTAGTACCTGTGAGGACCTGAGCGTTATGTAAACATTACTGGTGAAATTGAATGTCCTAAAGCTCAAAGACTTTTCCAAATGGACACCTGTATCATGTGCATATACTACATACCATTTTGTGTACTGTTTATCAAATGTGACACACAAATTGTTGGTATAACAAAACTGTTCTCTTCCAGACATTTTTATAAACCAATCATATCACACAACCCCCCTCCCTGCTGACAACTCGCACAATTATTATAGCAATAACTCCGCATGTTGACCTACAATACAAAGTAAGGGTGTGTATTTGGCAACAGGCAAAGGTGGAGTGAAAGAGTCAGACAAGCAAAAGAAGAAGGCTGTCTTTCTTTTGCCCTGAAGTCATAATCAATCATTAGCTAGGTCCATGTCTCAGCTTGTGGGTAAAATCTCATTGGTACAGTGACACATCAGGAGATAGTTTACAGAACAAACAAACTAAAACGATCCCGATCTTACAGAACTCACCAAATTATAACAGGTGTAATCACTGAAACCCCCTTCTAACTTTTAGATGGCAATTACAGATTACTGGTAATAAAGTGGTAGGTTCAACCGACAAATAAGGGGAAACCTGAGAGGTTTAATAAGATGGCAGTACTTCTCTTTCTACAGTAAATATAAGTAAATCTAGCCTGCCTTTGATTATATTTTCTGCTGGAATAACTAAGTTTTTTAAGTCAAGGAAATGATCTAGAAGGTTTATTTACTGCTGTACTCTTGCACTTCCTCGTGACTCTTTTGTCCCTCTAAACATAGAGCACACACTTACCTCTCATAATTATGGCAATGGAGAAAAAAAAAAAGAAAAAAATGAATCATGAAAAACTAAATGACTAACTTCATGGGAATCCTCTCTGAGTGTGTTCTCCACTAATGCTCTGGACTTAGCAAATAAAAGAGCATTCTTTGGGTTATAATCATTATGAGTTCAAAGTTCAGTCGTTCTGACACTGAAATGTGTGCAGCGTTGCGGCCGGCAAATAAACCCCAAAACTGTGAGTCAAGAAAGTTTGTGTGTGTGTGTGTGTGTGTGGAGATGGGGTTAGACAAAAAGAAGGAGTTTGAAGGTTTACAACAGAGGAATCTGAAGTTCCCTGTAATCAACTGGGTTGTGTTGAGGCTTTATGGGACAACCACCCAAGAGACCCTCCCACCTGCACTAAATTCAAACACAAGTGGACACAGAAGACGGCTACAGTATCTTAATACCTGGTGTAAACAGGCTGTGTGAGAGAGCACTTTCAGCCAAGTTATTTTGATAAAGTCAACTTACAATAAAGTTACATAATTATAAAATACTGTGCACCGATACAAACTGTGTATATCCACAACTGTGCATCAATACATAGAGCTGCTATTTCCCCATTTGTCTGTTATATGTTAGTTGCAAAAGACAGACCATATTATTACTGATTATTTCGTCTGAAATGACGCACACATGACCTCACTCTCTCCAAAGGCTCTGGTTTTGGGGTCACAACAGCGCGTATAACCACACATTACACAACACACTCATTTCACTGTACACAATAACGTAAACAACACATTGTTGTTGGTCAAAAGACAATCCTCATCACCACACTTCATCACAAACACCATTATAACGTCCGAGCCTGGCATCACCGCGCATTGCACAACTCAAAACGACACAATACACCATTACACAACGATTTTAATGCTCGACATCGCCATACGACTTAACAGCACAGGCGCGGTACACAGCGCGATAACGCACTGATTTTACTGCTTCATACCGCGAAGCTGCCCTACAAGTACCTGAACGGCTGCCAACTACAATAACACGTTCACGTTACCGCCGTTTTCACGACGTCTTCGCTTCCACACGACTGTGGCAAAGCACACATTCCCAAGCAGCGATGCGCCGTTTTTAAAACACACCGGTCGGTGAGCGCTTGGCTCGGGAGAGAGAACCGTTACTCTACACGGTCCATACGTCACGTCAGGTACCATGACACAAAACCACTACAATCCCTGATCCGTTCTCGGCACCGTACGAGATTGTAAAAGAAACGCGTGCCGTTTCGCTGGCCGTTATTTTCCTCGTTTCGTCTATGTGGCGTTTCGCCGTTAGCCGCACGGTGAGCTCGGGACGGGTCAGATTTGATTTGACGCTGTCCGTTGCGCTCGCGAGGCAAGCGGGAAACACACGGTGACGACAGCACACGGGGGGTTCGAGCGTTAAAAACGGACGTACTTACGCGTGCGCGGGACGTTTTCCCGCTTCGTCCTCCACCGTAACCTGTCTATCCTCAAACTGTGGGTCCGAGATTTGTCAACCTCACCCTTCGTCCCGCAGCCATCTTTCTCCTCAGATTCCACAGACACACCCACGCGCACGGGACGCTGAGACGTCACGCGAGTGGGCGGCGGCTATGGTAAGCGGTCCGCTGCTCTGATCTGAGCGCCACCGCTGGCGAATTGACGAAATGGCGTCTTCAATGTCGTCTTCTTCTTCTTGTTCAATAACCATTTACTCCTTTGCAGTATTACCACCACCACCTGTACGTTATACGTACTGCATACACGTGGATTTTATCTACGTTTTTAGCTCTATTTTAATCGTGGATTTGATTGTTTATCACTGGAGCTCAGGCTTCGGGTGTCTCTGCGTGTTTAGCTCTTCTTAGCTAATCTGATCGCCGAATTGGCCTTTTCATTTTATTAGCGCACAGAAAACTGCTGTCTTATAACACCAGCTGCAGTATTTTTCCTTCCTTTCTTATCTCCTCCAATAGTAATTTTCTTTTCCCAATATAGATAATGATTGGATTGCGCATTCAATAGCCTACTTCATAAAATAATTTATTCTTTACTTGAATTTAAATAGATAAAAGTGTATTTACAATTAAATACAAAATGTCTAAACTAAAAATCTTTTTATATAGTGTTAGTTGTATTATTTTGCAAAGAGCAGTATTTAATTGTTCACCTTGCTATTGCCTAATTAGTTTAAAGAATTCTCATTGGTTCATACAGATTGATTAGCCAGGAAGAAAAGGTTTACCATGTGGGTTCTCTAGAGAAATGTTGCCATAACAACAAGCATCACAAAGCACCTGTGTTTTATGGGTGGGGATGCTTGTTGTTATGACGAGGGAGATATGTGGTCAAACAATGGTTGTTCCCATCATCAGACTTGTTAAGTTTAAACATCAGTCGGCAAACATCAGTTGTAGTATGTCTGAAAGACACATTAATAATTGCAAAAAAAAATCCAAATTAGTTAGTCAATTTCTTTAGTTTTTAGTAAATATTGGACATGAACACAAATCGTTGGGCAAGACTTTTTGCATGGCAGCGCACGAACAAGAATGCAGAGGAGGGAGAGAATAAAGGACAAGAATCAAACGAGAAGAAGAAAGAGGAAACTACAAAAATAAAGTGAGTTTTTTACAAGTATTTTGCCGTCACATTTGTTACTTGAAATTTATACTAATTCTTGTAGTTGTTTATTCAATTTAAGCCACACACACGCAATGTAACAAAATAATTAATATTCTGGTTTGTTTGGAAGGAAAGTACATGCAATGAAAATCTATAACGGTGTCCTGTTGGTTTATCTAATCCCTCAGCTGGAAGGAATGGGTAGTTGATCCATCTGAAGATTTTTACTACACATGGTTGCAAATTATGATACTTCCTATCTGTTACAACTGGGTCATCATAATATGCAGGTGGGAAAACATAAAGTGAGACTGTAGCAATTTACACGCAGTATACGCCATTAAATGATCTTAATTTAATTTGTTTTATATTTAAACATTAAATAGTAAGAAAAGGGGTAAGTTAAAAGAGTTTTTACATTTACAACAACACTTAGTTCTATTTTGTCGAAATATATAAATACATTTTAAAGGTTGAAAGTATTAAGGCATGATATAAATTTAAAACATACATTTGCATTGTATAAAGGACATGCTTCTATGACATTGAGAGGACGTATTTGGCAACATGGCTCACCCTGGACTATATCTGTGACTTGGTTTATGTGCTTGACACAGTTATCGGATTTCGTACAGGTAAGTGCGCGCGTTATTTTTTATCTTACATCACACCTTGGAGTCAGTTAGCTTGTTAAATCCGAGCTGCAGAACATGCAAAATAACAACAGTCTATAGAAATGTACTCCCTAGTAAGAGAAGGTTCAAGTATAAGAATCAGTTTGCTTTCCACAGGTTTTCTGGAGCAGGGCATCCTGGTGCGAGACTTGTCCCGTTTGAAGACGCGTTACCTGCGCTCCTCTCGCTTCAAGTGGGACATCGCATCCCTGCTGCCCACGGATTTGCTCTATCTGCACTTTGGAATTCACACGCCTATTGTCCGTGTCAATCGCTTCCTGCGCACAGGCCGTTTAAACGAGGCGTTGGACCGCATGGAAACGCGCACGTCGTACCCGAACGCATTCCGCGTGGCCAAACTGATGCTGTATATTTTCGTGCTCATCCACTGGAACGCCTCCATCTACTTCTCACTTTCCAATTACATAGGTTTCGGCGCGGATCCCTGGGTCTACCCCAACATCTCCGACCCTGACTTTGCTTCCACAAGACGCCAGTACTTTTATAGCTTCTGGTTTTCGACTCTCATTCTCACCACAGTGGGTGACACACCGCCGCCAGAGCGCGAGGAGGAGTATCTGTTTCTGATCGCGGACATGTTGATCGCCGTGCTGGTGTTCGCTTCGGTCGTGGGGAGCATGGGTGACGTGATTTCGAGCCTGCGTGACCGTGACAACGTGTTTTTTCCCAATCACGAGCTGGTGAAGGGTTACCTGCGCAGTCGGCGCATCAGCAAAGAACTGCAGAACCGTGTCAATGACTGGTACCAGCATCTGCACATTAACAAGTGCGAATTTTAGCTTCTCAAACGTACCCGAAAAAAGTATTTTGACAAGTCTTTTGATTTCATACTGATACTTTACAGTATTCATTTATCCAACCATAACAACCAAAACCACTTAATATACTGTAGTAATGTGTTGTCTTAATTGATCAAGCATACATGTCTGTAGTTTTAATGTTCGTGTAGCTCAGCTCCTAGAGCATTAGCAATGCAAAAGTCGTGGGTTCGATTCCCAAGGGAACACATGCACTGACAAAATGTGTAACTTGAATACATTGTATGTCTGGCAAATGCGTGAATGTAATTAATTTATTTAGGTGGTTGGTTACTCAACTAATTTCCTAACCGCTGTATTACTTGAATATCAGCTTTCTCAATCATGAACCGATTTAAACATTCATTCCCCACCATAACAATGTCGTCAACAGAAAGATCACGCGGGAAAACGAGATTCTTCAGCATCTACCAATCACACTTCAAACAGCAACCGCTGTGAGTGTACATCTGCCCACCCTGTCCAAAGTCACCATCTTTCAGAACTGTGAGAACAGTTTGCTGGAACAGCTGGTGTTGAAACTCACCCCACAGGTCAGAAAACAGGTGGCACACCTGGAAAGTTAAAAGCTGACATTAAGGCCAGTTGAACTCTCACTGCCATGTTGTACTAGAACTCATTTGTTATTGTTATCTCTGTTGTGTTGTTATGAGTGTGTGTGCTTTACAAGTAAACCTCAGTCCAGTCTCTGCTGTCTTCTCTAGGTCTACAGCCCGGGAGAATATGTATGTAAAAAGGGTGATGTAGGCCACGAGATGTACATTATTAAAGAGGGGAAGCTGGCGGTGGTGGCAGATGATGGAGTCACTCAGTTTGCTGTCTTGGGGGATGGAAACTTTTTTGGAGAAATCAGTATCCTGAATATCAAAGGTATGATAAATAAAGGGCGGTGCGGTGCACAAATCCATATTTTATTTTTCAAACAACTTAATTGTGTTTAAATATGAAAAATTCTATATTTCCATGTTGTTCTAATAAAAGATTGTGTATACGATATAAGAGCTTAGTTTTATAATGCTGTGCAATATTATTTACATATAAAATATTGAACGAACAATACAAACATAACAGCAAAAATAAGACCTTTTCATGCTTCAGAATTAAGCAACATACAAAATGTGCTCAAGGCATGCTCGTTGTTCTGCAGACTGCCATGATTCAGTGTAATTTTTACCTTCCTTTTTACATGATAAAAGTTGACAGAGGTTACAGATTTGACTGAGATCACACTGTTACATATCTGCCATGTTGTAACAAGCTAAAGTACATGATAATCACGTTCATAGTTTCTGTCATTCTCTGTGTAACTCGAATTTATTCCCTCGTTAATGCACAGGTAATAAATCAGGGAACAGACGAACGGCCAATATTCGTAGCATCGGTTACTCAGATCTGTTCAGTCTGTCCAAAGAGGACCTAACTGAAACACTGCTCGAGTACCCTGCCGCCAAGCGTCTATTGGAGGAGAAGGGTCGTCAGATCCTAACGAAGATGGGCATGCTGGAAGAGACGAACGAAGGTGAGGGAGAGGTGGAGAAAACGGAAGACAAGGTGAACCGCTTAGAGGCCAGCCTGGAGTCCCTGCAGACCAAACTGGCTCGCCTGATAGCCGAACTGGAGTCTAGTGCCCGCAAAATGATGTACAGAGTGGAACAACTGGAGGTGCAGACGGACGGATGGGAGGGCATTGTGGCGGAGGGGTCGCAGGGCGAGAGTGAAAACCAGGTAAAGGAAAGGGAGATTGGGGATGGGAAAGGGGAAGGAGAAAAGGAGGATGAAGAGGAGACGGTGGTAGAGGGGGAGAGAGGAGAGGGGGATGGAGGAGAGGAGGGTCAGGAAGAAAAGGAGAAGCAATTAGGAGGTAAACCGATGAGTGGCAGGGAGAAAGAAGAGACGGGAAAGAGTGATGAAGACTGAAACACAACAGGGTAAGAACAAAGATAGGTAGAAAATATACATGTATGTAAAATACATCTCTACGTACCATAATATGCACCAGTCTGTACTGTTGTAAGCATTTCTATGTTGTTATATTAAAGAATTGTGTATACAATATGAGAGCTTAGTTTTATAATGCTGTGAAATATTATTTACGTATAAAATATTGAACGAACAATACAAACATAATAATCATTTCATATTCGGTATATCGCTTTGACTGCATCGGGAAATCAAGTCTGCGTTACATGTTCCTGTACAAAGTGGGTCTGGTTAAAGCTGTGCAACCGCCTCTATCCAGACGCTAGGTGGCAGCACGTACTCCACTTTTACAGTTGAATGATCGAAACGTGGAACTCAGAGGACAACAGTTTCGAGGTAAAATGTCTGATCATTTTAAAATTGATCCGCTTTAGATGTCGAATGTGTGTCTGTGAGTAAGAGGTCCGTTGGAAACAAAAGCTGCGGTTAATTGTCAATATGCTGAAATGTAGATTATTGTCATTTTTTGTACTCTACTCTGTTTTGTACTCTAGTCCTCTATATTAGGCAGCTCTGAAAATTTTTCATTGTTGATAAGTTCTAAATAAAACATTTTATACTATTTTATGTTTGCACAATTCCTTTACAATATCATGTTTTGAAGTTCTCTGTATTATAACGCTTATGTACACCTAAATATGTTTGAAATAAGGTTTGCATAATACAAAACTGTCAATCAAGATGTTGATTTTCATTGTTGAGGACTGACATGACGCCTGCTTGGTGTAGCAGTGTGTATGAGTGTCATCAAAGCAAAACCCAGCAGCTCTTCTGTTTCTGGTTTGGGCCGACACCCTGTGATGTGGACTATGAAGTCCTCAGAGAGTAAGTGTGTTTATTTATAAAGATATCATAAAGTGTGTGCATATCTTGATTAATCAATTAAAATATATGAAATACATAATCAGCTTCATGTTATTTTTCTTTTTTCCTGTTGTTCTTTGCAGTAGTGGTTTATCAGGGGTCTGTCTGGACTGCACTCCTCTGCTGGGTCCTGCTGTGGTAGCAAATTACCAGACCTACCACTGGGTGTAGAGCTGACCCACTAGTGGCCTCAGTGGTGGCCGGCTTTGTGCTCAGGTTAGTCTGTCAGTAACGATGACTGCACAAGCCACCCGCCTTTAGGTCTCATTTAGTAAAACAGCAAAAAATAAATAAATAAAAATAGCAAACCAGAGAATTGAAATCGTTGAAGTAAGTTTAAAGGTCATTTCCACAACGGTTACAGTCATGTCATTTTTGGGAAAATTGGTTTTGGAAAAACTGAAGCGCTGTCATAAAATTAGACATACCCGTTCAATATTTATTAACGGACTCTTCAAATCTTAAGTCAAAGTGATTCAATAAAATGTAGAACAGCGTTTTATGCGCATTATATGCGCATTATATGGCATTTTGAACAACAAAAATGATAATAATGATTATTATTATATCTGCTTCAATTGAGAATAGATTTCTAGTTCTTTCTGTATTCGAGAAGAAAGGAATTTTGAATTTAGATGATACATATTCAATCTTTTCGTTCATCTCAATGAGATTTCGCAGGTGTTTGAGATAGACGGTACAAATGTAAACCGTGGCGTTATTGCTTTAGCTGTCCAGATGTTCGCTGCCAAAAGAGGCTCGATATTCAATAAAACTACAATTATGGGAGACGCAAAATCATCTGGAAAAGAATATCTGGAAAGAAAAATTGCCCAACGTGTTTATGGAACAGAAATGATAGATATGTTTTAACGTTTGCTTAAGATAGCGGAATATTGCATCATTTCGTGTCTCCACCTCTACGGTTTTGGCTGACGATATGTTCTCCAGGTGTTCATTTTACCCGCTGGAAGTAACTGACCACTCTCTTTAGCCAATTTTTTAATTTTTCGCCTGTCAATCACAATCTGTCATGGATTATGTCAATTTAAAGCGTATAATTCTACATCAACAACCCGAAAAACACAGCAGGCCCGGACAACACAGACTAGAGCAGATGGCACATAATTGCTTTGAGGTAGAAACAGGGCGTCCATTTTACGGGTCTCGCGGGACTCCATCATAGTGCTCTTGTGAAAATACAGGTGCGTTTGTTTTTGTTTATCTTTCTCTCTAATCAAAGTATTGCCATGATCATTGGAAAACTGTCAGTTTAGAGTGTCATAATTCACACCAGGGACATCAATTCAAGCGCCACTTATGCTGGGGACTTGATGCATATTATGCATGTGGGCAAACCAGGGAAGGTTAACCCTACTCACAAACAGCTCCGAGATTGGAGCAGGAGTTCTCTATAAATAGCCAATTTTAAGTTGTGATCATAACACCAGCCCGAGACGCAATGGAGCAGGTGTTAAAATTCCTCAAAATGAATTCTACCCACAATACGCAGCTTTAAAGGTGTAATATGTACTATAATTTCATTTATGCGGTTATGAGCTGATTGACAAGTGTGTGGTGTGTGTACGCTGGTAAGACAGATAGGAGGGAATCATATTCCTGGACTTTTAAGGACAGCGTTTCACCATATCCCCAAAAAATTGGAATGTGAGAAAACATACGAATATGAAGACAATTGGTTTTAGGGGTCTTTTGAGGTTATTCGAGTTTGGGGCAAGTTAATGCAAGTTAATTGTACTAATTTAACAACCAGGTTTGTCTGCACTTTTAGGTTTAACAAACTCAAAAGCAACAGTGACATTTACGATACTTCCATTAAAGTGAAGTGACTCTAAGTGAAGATCTGAAAACATCGTGACATCCAGATCAACTGACACTCAAGGAAAGATATTTTAAACAAATCCCCGCGCGTCTCCAGTTGGCGGTCCGTCGCCTTCAACATTCATACCACACTGACTGCATCTGTGCGGTCCCAAATGCCACAGTGTGTGACTTTTTGGCATTATAACCGTACAGCTTCCAGACTCCCAGCACACTTTCCAGAGACATTCACACGTATAGTAATTGGTTGGCAATATTCGGCAACATGAGCGACACCGACTGTTGGCGGCGTGAGATGGGTGTGTTTAGTGCTGCAGCCGAAAGTCGAGAAAAGTTTAACTTTATGCAAATGAGCAATGATGCAATGTGGAGACTGCCAATAGCAGTGAATTAGAGCATGAGATTAGAGCACATGTGATCCATCTCCTGTGAGATACTGTAGTCAAGTGACGGCAATTCATGCATTCATAATTGTTCATGTTGTTCATGATATGACGCATTAAGCATTCCTGCAATTTATATACAGACGCTTTGTCCTCCAGAATGTTTAGTGGCAAGAAAACTGATTTCATCCAATTAAAATCACATCTTTTTTTATTAACAGTACATCCCTTTTGTGATCAACATTTAAAACTTATGGAGAGTTTGTGGAGCCCATCAGCACTGACTAATACACATTATGATCAACAATACAGTCCTGGAGCACATCTGTCGATACAATTGCTGTATAAGTGAACATCAAAGTCACTTTTAGGGCAAGTCAAGTGACTTGGTCTCCATCTTGTTTTCTAACAACACAATAGTCACGCAAGTATTGGCTACCGTTTACGAATAATGAAAAATGGAGTTCAACAAATAAAAACATGATTTAAACACATGGCTAATTACACTGCGGACTCTAAATAACATATCTTATGCTTTGATAGGTTAAACGATACGTTGAATGTTATCCCAACATTTTTGAAGAGAATCGTATGGACTGCTTCAAGTTCAGACGCTAAATCAAATTGCATTTGTTATCATGAACGCATTGAATTACTTCGTTTTAAATATCAACTTAACAAAGAGCCGTATTTAAGGGCCTCATCCAAATTTTAAAAACATATTTTGCACTGCACCGCTGTCCGAAGAGCTTGACTCATATAAACTATAAAATCACACTGTCATAATATATCATTATTAAAATTCCTAGAATAAAAAAATCCTAATTCCATTAAGCTGCTGCACGCACATGTTTGATGTACCGGCCTGGGTATTGCCTATCCGAGCCTAGAACATTTTCTTCTAACTGAATATGCAGAAACCTGGCTCAGGTGGTCAATTTAAAGATGAATGGCTCTGAGATGCCGCTAGGAATGCACCGGAAATGGGATAGGGCATGAATTCCAAACAAGCTCTGTAGAGATTGGCGGCGCTGTATAATACCTTTCTCTTTTTTATCAAACTAATAAATTACAGCCCATCTCTCTGATAACTAGAGAGAGAAAGTGCTCGATTTAGACCCCAGATGTGACCCAGGGTTACCTGGCAACTGGACAAGCTCAGGAAGAGGAAGAAGAAAAAATAAAACGCAGAGAAATCCTTGGCTGGTAGAAAAGGAAGAGAGAAAGGAAGAGAGTGGGAGAGCGGTATGGAAGTGCACAGCAATGACCTTTCCGTTTTATGATAAGCTCCTTTTGTTAAAATCTCGCCGCATCAGATGCGACGGATTTAAATGTGCGTTCTGTGTGCCGACAGAACACGATGTTGTTGTATATGTTGTCCGACACCATATTGGTAATAAGCGTCGGATTGATATCGGTGGTATTTATATCAAGTCATGCGCTGCATAAACGTGTAGATAATTATTCCGTCCTTCTTTCCGTCTCATACTGCGTGTCTCTCTCTCCGCCTTAAAGGTAATGCAGTATTTAGTGCTATTCATATCCACTGGTGCATGTTTAGTTATGCTGGAAATTGCAGCTGCTTTGGTAGATACACATGTTGCCTGAAGCATGAGAACAGAACAACACTTGTAACAGGCAAGCTGGAGTCGATGGGTATTTTTAAACCTTTTAAAACAGCTATTTATATCTAATTATTTCTAAACAATACTTTGGAATACCTCATGTTTTGCTGACCTTACGCCTTACTGGTACTGGCACTTACTGGTACTTTAAAGTCCTGTACATGAGCACAATAAAGCAAAATGAATGGGGATTTAACTCATTTATTGTCCTTTCCTGGTATCTATCAGCCAATCGTTGCTCCTTTTAAGATTTAAACAGCTGTATGTGGTTGACAATTGTTTGTCTGAGCAAATAAATAGATTCGTATAAATGCAAGCGATGGTGTTTTTCCAATTAGCTGGCATTGAAAATCTCAAGAGAGAGCCAATTAAGGTTATAGACTTTGAGCAGTCATGTCCAGACATGCTGTAGCCTGACTGTATCATAGACACACAGAGACACGCACACACAAAACACCAGCCCTGTGTTTTCTCACATCAGGCAAATTCGGAGTCTGAGACCCTGTGCGCCTGCAGGACATGACCTCTCGCTTTCTTTCACTCCGCCTTTCTCTCTTACTCAGACTCCCACGGCACACTGTAGATTTCACTTTACATTCGGCAATGATCACCCAATTTACATCTTACTTTTCTCCCCTAGGCATCATTACCACGGCAACCTGTCCCCACAGAGGCAAAAGCAAAACACGACTCGTATATTTCCATCATAAATACACACAACACACACAGTATTGGAGCTTGTGCCGTATCCCTCAAGGATGTCCAAACTACAGATATGGTCACGTAATAGTGATAGACAGATTCTCCAGGCCAGTGCAAACCAATCATGTGACAGCTGATCCATATTATGGTGTAAGATAGAAGAAAGAAGCACCCAATCAAAACATCCAGTCACCTGTATGAAACAGTGGACAATAAAACTGGAGTTGGGTGGAGAGAGGCACAGAGGGGGGAGGGGTCTTCATCATAGGGATTGCCACTCTTCATTAGAGGCATGATTATGGTTGTAGAGGAAAGGCCCAAGGGAAATAGTGTGATTTTTTGAGGTGAAAGAGGCAAATGAATTGAATGAGAAAGAAAGAAAGGAAGAAAGAAAGATAGATTATGATAGCATATACAACCATTTATTCTCAAAGAACAAGGAAGTAAAGAAGGACGGAAGGAGGGAGGGAACAGAGGAAGGAAAAGATCAAATTTTAGAAGAAAGAATAAAAGAATGAATACGATAGCACATGACCAAAAATGAAGGAAGGATAGAAAGTAAGGAGGGAAAAAAATACAATTTTAACAGAAAGAAAGAAAGAGGTCACACTGGCAGCTGCTATTACAGGCCTCCTCAGGCAAGACACCAGTTCCTCATATCCATGTGTCCACTCCACTCCCGTCACCCACAAACACACACGGTCACACAGACAGACATGACAGAAATGAGACATGATGTGAATGCAGAGAGAAAGCTAACACAGAAGGGCAGGGTGAGTTCACATCTGCAAACACTCAACTTTATACTCTATAACACAGGTATGGAGGCACATCGGTTAAAGTTTTATTTGTACACAGAATATTTTCATTATACGTCGCCTCTAGAAACATGGATGTGTGTTTCTTGCTGAGAGCCCTGCAGTGTGTTCTCCTTCAGTTCACTTTGTGCCCAGTCACACCAGTGATACCACAACTGATCGACAGAATACAGTCATACTACAAACCCATGGAAGAATAATACCGTACATATTTTACTGTAGACAGCCCACCGGACACAACAAATGTATGAACATACAAGTGCACAACAGCATAAACGTTTCACATTGTTCTTGCCAATATTATATTGGGAATGAAATAAAAATGTAAACGATAATCACCAACAACAATTCGCCACCTGCGAAGTGATGTGTGGAAAACATGACCTTCTTAAGTGCTTGACTAGGTGGTTCTTGTGATGTTTTCCATTGATAGGTTTGGTAGAACATTAGCAGTACCTAAATTATTTTAAGATTATTGTTTATCTCCTCACACGCCACCGTTCCAGTAAAAAGTTATGGTCTTAAAATCTTTTGTAAATCTCCGGTTTACGGTCTTATGCTTTATGGATTATAACACAGAGTCACGTTTGGCACACAGTACCAAAATGGCAAGAGAATCAAAGATTCTGACTTTACAGTGCAATAATATGAAACATTTTGTTTGACATATTTTAAAAAGCCAATGTCAATTTCCCATCATACCCTCTAGCAGCTTTGAAGCTAATAAATTATTCAATTGAATAATTTGCATTTAATAGGAAATAATTTGCATCTGCAAAAACCACCATAAGGGTTAGAAATTAACTTCAGAGGAGCTTCGTGGCTTTGCTCGTTTTTATGGAACAGGATTCCTACCTACTGAAAGTTCCATGAAATCTGATACTGCTGTTGCTTTCCTGTGAAAACGTAGCATGCGCAGGTTAGCTGTTCTATAACAATGGCAATTCATAAGCCTATACAGTAGATACATTTTCAGGCACTGTCCACGGTGCTGAATGTTTTGCTGAATGGAAACAGCAGGAGCAGATAAACATTATGGTGTTTCTTTAGTTTGTTATTTTATATTACACTTTAATCATCTTTAAAACAGAGAAAGAAAATGTAAAGGAAGGAAATGATGATGGAAATGCTGAAGAAAGGAAATAACAGAGAGAGAAGCTTGTTAGAGAAAAACAGATGGTCCTTAAATTCAACAAAAGACCCAAGGGAGCACATTCTGGGTACATAGACATGACCCACACCTTTGCATGTGCCAATGTGGGTATCTATATGTCTATATATTTAGACATGCAAAGCAGTATATTTTGGAAAAACATGGGTAACAGCTCTACACTCTCTTCTCCTGGGCACACAGACACACACAAAGCAGAATTAAATGAAAGTATTTGGGGGTTCCATTCTGTCACATTATAGCAGATGGTGTCCAGTTCAAGCCAGGCTGGTACAATCCCTGGAGACAAAGTGGGAGGGAAAAGGGAGAGAGAGAAGCTAAAGGGGGGAAAGATGTTGGGTACTCTCAACATCTCCCTCTTTGTCTCAGTTATTTACACCTCAAAGATTGTTCTTGAGGGAAAGGGTTGACCAATTCATTCTTTCCACCCAGAAGTGCACACACACGCACACACACACACACACACACACACACACACACACACACGCGACACGCATTCACAGACACCACACCAGATTTCAGAGCGTGGAAGCAGTGAGACCCTTGTGTGCATCTGCGCAACACGTTACAATTAAAAGTAAGTTAGATCATTTTTTCTGGGGTTGGCAAATTTTTAAATAGCTTCTTATATATGCAGGCGCTATGATGGACCTTTCCAATCATATCCATGCATCGACACACACAGATTTGCCTCCAGGATCTCTCACAGGTGCAACATTGGCCCCGGGCCGGCCTGGCACCCTACCCTGCTGCTCATCACCACCACTACCTCAATACACACACACACACAAACCCCTCTGCCCCCCTTCTCGAAGGTCCAGCTGATCCCCACCTGATCCCAATTCATGGGGGAGGAGGCAGTGTTCTGACTTGAGCTCACCCCAGAGAGGTGAGAGAGAGAAAATATATGCCATCGCTCATCCGATCTGTCTCTCTCTGTGTCTCACGCAGAGATATTACTTCTTTGTGTTCCAATCAACTTAAACATGCCAACAATAATACCCAAACGGGGTTTGGCGTCCTTGAGATCATACAAATGCATTTATATATTTATATAAAAATATATAAGGTTGTGCGTGTGTGTGTGTAGGAGTGTTATTGTGTGCAAAGGGCAGTATGTCCAACCAAGGCTGAGCTCAGGTGCCTTGTGCTGATGAGCTGCAGCTGGCTCTCATTGGAGCTGTAATGGGTGCTATCCAGTGCCTGGGTCAGTCATGCAGCTGAGTTTAGACTACCCTCACTCTAACAATTCATGTTCAAACTCATTTCTGCCTCCTAAAAATGGCCCTATTAGGTAACTTGTGTGATATCCTAATGAGGCATTGGACAATTTCCTAAATTAAAGCATCCTATCTGTTGCGACGTTGACTGTACTGTTTTTTACATCTCAAATGCTTCCGATGGTGTGCATGTAAAAAAAAATTAATAAAAATGACATATTTTTATATCTCATACATTTCCTTTTAAAATGTCTTTAAAAATGTGTTTTCTGTCCTAATCACCGGCCTGAATTAGGCATGTGTTAAATCTGGGGTCCTTAAGACCTCAAACAGAAGGGCAGATTAACATTGTGGGGTTGTTTAAACTGTGTTATCATGTTAAAATTGTGTTTTCAGACAGATTTCGTAAGATTAGGAAAAGCAGCTTCAAGTATATCCTGCAGCTATTTAAATGGCTACGGGGTCTCGCAGACCCCAAGCAGAAAACGAGTTAAATTGATTTATCATTTATCCTTCAATGTTTCCTGTGACATGTTTTTGAAATGACTAATGTTCTGTGAATATATATATCCAAATATTTTGCTCCATTATCTGTCGTTTTCTTTACGAGTGACTGAAACAAAGAAATAAATTGATAGAAACACATGATCTCAAAGCAGGGGGTTAGACATAGCAGCTTAAAAATGTCCCCTAATTAGTCAGGTGCCGTGAACTTGTCTTTGTGGTGAATCAATGTTAGAGGAATCATAGGTGATTATATATTTAAATGATGGGTGTATCTTAATGCAGTAACAAATAGAGGAGTGTCATTACCTAAATTTGACTTAGTTAAATAAAGGTAGAGAATAGTCAGGGTAAATTGATATGGATTACTGGTTGGATAATGGTTTGAGTTGTGAGTAATGTATACCATTACATCACTAAGTCATTTCGTACTTTAATGCACTCTAAGGAAATATGTAATACCACAATCCCGTGCATCTGTTTACAATTAATGCCTAATCAAACAAAATAAGATCTATCACAAAGACATCCCATACGACATGAGCACACAAATAAACAAACATTTTTTGCTAGTCACATCAACAACACACGACCTGCGGTTAAACAGCTTGTATGCTTGGCGTGGCTTTATGCTGGAATGTATTTCTACAGATATGATGGTGTATCTTATATATCTCTTGGGATTAATGATTCCACTGGTAAGCATAATGTTAAAGGTCCCTAACAACCCAAGCACTTGCAGAGCACGTGTGTGATTTCTCACTGGAACAAACATCTTTTAAAAGAGCTACTAATACAAACATTTACCTTATTTGGTCAGTGCCACCTGTCATAAATCACAGAGTATTATGTTGTGTTTTGGTAGCTTTGTACACAACCTTGCATGTCTGGGGTACAACCTGTGGGATGATAAAGCTGTGAGGCCAAAAAAACATGTGTACCGCAGATCAAAATACAGCAGTGGAAATATGCGCGCATGTGTTTAATGTGATCATTTAAATAATCATGCATCAAAGTTTAGCCCAGCAGAAGGTATTCTTATTGACCAAGTGCTTGGACTGAATTAAGCCGTGAAATGAGCTTCAATCTATTGTTCTGTCACCATGCAGAACAGAGATCAATACTTATGATCTCCACCAGCCCCCCTGAAACTAAGCACATATGCTCCCTTCAGGCATAACTAAATCAGCCTTAACCAAATGACACGAAAACAGTCTTTACAAACAAATGCATCCTCACACATCAAATAATGGACTATATGCGACCGTGTCTGTGAAAGTCAAATAAACTCATTTTTGTACATTTTCTACATAAAATCATCTTACACAAAGAATATCCCGTGAAAATATAATGTTGACATTTTTAATATTAACTGAGTAAGACCGTGTCAAAGATTGAAATCAGAGTGAAATTAGTGACTGAAATCAAACTTTGATGCTTCTAATCTTATAATTAGAGGATGAGGCTTTAGCCTGGATTTCACACACACGGTCACATATACATAATATTGCCCTAAGGACACAATGTTTAGACTATGTTCACGCATTGGTAGATGCTTTAATTCAAAGTGACGAACAGTGAATTAAAGTTATATATTTAATCAGCATGTGTGTTCCCTGGGAATCAAACCTGTGACTTTAGCGTTGCTAGCGCCGTGCTCTGCAAATTGAGCTACAGGAACATGAGCTTCACTTATCCCTCTCTCCAGTCGAAAGACTCCATCCTATTGTTCTTTCCCCTCTTTATGCCCAATTCTCTTTTACCTCCATGTCCTGCCCTCTATTGTTTATCTCTCTCTCTGGGTTATACTATTTTCATACCCCTCCATTGGCCCTGGGTCAGACATCCACCCTCCATCCATCTCTCCATCCACCCATCCATCTTTCCACCCTTCCAGCAACATCAGCCAGCTGCCCCAGCACACACACACACACACACATACAGAGTAGACCTTAATTCAGTCAGTGAGGTCCTTGCCCCCTTCCCAAAGCCATGCCCAGATCTAAACACATGCACCAGGCAAAAAGGGCAGCAGAGATGGGGGGATGGGTGAGTCTGGAAGCCCATATGCCTGTTTCTCACATTTGACTCTGTGTATTTATATGTGTATGTGTGAGGAAGAAAGAGATGGGTTGCAGCAAACAGCCAACCAGCTGACTTTGTTCACAAACAGAGGACAAATATAAGAGGCTTTAACGAAATCTAATACGTCTCTCATCTGTATGATCAATAATGCAGTCCGAAATGTAATCGGTTCGAAGCCGACACGTGGATCCTGTAAAAATTGATTTAATTTATTATTAAGGGGCATATTTTCTCATCAGACGTGGTGTTGGACCATGCATTCCATTTTAATGATTATATTACGTTTGGTTGATAGTTATTTCTCAGTCACATGCGCAGACAGAAACATTCCTCCTTTTTAAAGTGACAGCGCGTCTCTACTTGTCAATGGTATGGATGTTAAAGTCAAAGCGATAGTACGGCCGCCCCTATTACAGATCTTTTATGTGAAGTTGGGCGATACATTTTCGCCTTTTTACAGCCTTGTGCCCCTTTTACTTTTTATGATAAGCGTCTTATTAAAATTCCGTATCTCATCAGGACGAGCCGCGTCTCTCCAAGGCTGTTCTGTCACCTGTTTTATCACACATCCACGAACAGACACAGATGATATGACAGAGCTGCAGAAACAATGAGAAAATCATGCGTCTTGCACCTCTTTTCAATAAATAAGCATTAACTGATTTTTTCCCCCCATCAGGTAATAGAAAGATTGATCTTAGAGAGATTATCATTTGATGAATATGCACACGATCATGTCTCGGAAAGTATTAATGTTGATCCAGATTAAAATTTACAACCAGATTAATTTATATACTTGATGAGATTCAGTGCCTTGGAAAAGTATTCAGCGCTCACTGATTTGAAAAACCTGAAACCTGAGGCTAATTTGAAACATCCAACTTCAGTCTCATCGGACCACAAGACCTTCTGCTAAATCTTTGCAGTATCTTCAGTGGTGTTTTGCAGAGTCTTTGCATGTACGCAGCATGTGCTTTCTCAGCATCCGTAAAGTCCCCCAATTGTGCAGTAGCTCAGAGGTTATTTACCTGTGGACATCATTTACAGTTGCAGCCGCGTGTAGCTCAGTCAGAGTTATGGTTAGCATTACCGTCGCCTCTCTGACAAGTGCTATTCTTGTTCACTGATTAAGTTTAGGGGAAGGCCCTACCTAGCTTGAGCTGCTGTAGTTCCATATTTCTTCCACTTTTGTATGACAGACGACAACAAGCTCTATGAGATATGTTCATTGCCTTCCCCCGGCTTGTGCCTCTCTACACATATATATCTCTCATTTGTTTAGAATGCTCTTTTGTCTTCATTTTGGCTTGTTCTAAAGAACATTTCACCATACTGTCATTTTTTACGGAGAGGGAAGATATTTATGCTCATGAAGTAATTCACGACACGTGGTCCGTAAGTTTAACATAAAACACAAGTGAAGACTAGCAACAAACTGGATAAGTTTATAGGATAATATATTTATAAGACAATAAGCTAATGTACTAAGTGCAAAGGGTATGAATAGCTTTTTAAAAACTCAAAGCTTTTGTTTCTTTTTTGCAAAAATGTGAAAAGGTTTAGAAAATATATTTCGACTCATCATGATATGCATTGTGTCACCTGGGAGGAACGTTGTACTTCTGATTAATTCTGATTTCGAAATATGACATGATAAACTATAAAAACTGAACAAGGCTGAATGGATTTTCAAGATGTATTTACAATATTGTATTTATCATCATGACAATTTAAAAGGCAAACAAATAGAATTAAACAAACATTTTGTGGTCAAGAAAATGTGTGGTGTAATTAATGGTGTGACAAACAAAATCTGTTTAGAACATAAACTCATTTTAATCACTCAATTAAGGTCAAAGAACTTGTCTGCATGTAATAACTATTAAAATATTATAGAAATGCTGTTTAGAAATGTTGTAGACAGCTGTCATCAAAAACCTCACTCAAATCTAAAATGCATTGTACCACAATTTGGTGAGCCATACAAATATCATTAGCATTGACACATAATTGTTTTTTTAACAGCAGAACCTTCATTCATTGCATTGACTAACCTCACTTGAACGTAAGTTTAGGCATATTCAGTAAAACCCATGCCTTACTTCCAACCCAGCTTGTTGAAAAGCTTTAGCCTTAGGCTTTCACTCTGGTCGAGAAAGAAGCCGCTGAGTGGATGGGGGAAACGAGGGGGTGGGACAAGGGTGTGACTGTCGTGGGTAAGTGCATAAAGTGAGTGATTTGTAAGAGAGAAAGCGAGAGAGGGAGAGCGCGCAACATTCTCCGTCATTTCGCACTTTATTAGGGAGTCAGTGGAATGTTATCTCTCAAATCATCAAATACACGGGAACAAGCACGCGTGGATGTGGTCGTACCGGAGGATGGCTGGAGCAATAGTATCTTAATCCACGGGGAAACAGACAGCCTGAGCAATTGACGACACTTTCTCATCAAAACGATCTTATCCGGGGACGCGTGTCCATTGTTATCCAAGCAAGGGTCAGAGGGCATCGTATCGTCAGCCGGTCCCGCTACATTCATCATCGTGCTTTGAGATTGCTCATGGAAATCTCATCCCAAATAAACACAAATCTAAGCCACCGGTCTGCGCTGTAAGTGGTGTGCATCAAGAAAAATACTACAGAGAAATGCAGTTGCAACACAAGATTTAAGAAAGGAAGAATGGACAGATGAAAAAGATTCACTGAAAACAGGCGTGAGGCTTATTTTTGGGGGAATAACACATCGAGTTCGTCGTCAATAGCCTGTGTGTTTTTTCAGAGGTGAGTTGTCAAATAAATAGTCGTCGTTTGTAATATTATCCACTCGTCACGTTGTGGTAAAATTTCTTTGGAACATCTTATTTAACATAAGCGTTTGTTTACTAATGCAAACTTAGTAATGCAAACGTAACGGGAGCGTTAATATATAACCTCACGCAACTAAGAAAACATTACGTGACTTGTGAATCCGCATGTACGAAATCATTTTCTTGTGTCATCTGGAGTCGA
Source organism: Botia almorhae (assembly GCA_036877575.1). Taxonomy (NCBI): domain Eukaryota; kingdom Metazoa; phylum Chordata; class Actinopteri; order Cypriniformes; family Botiidae; genus Botia; species Botia almorhae. The sequence goes on from JAZGTJ010002950.1 coordinate 35,089, forward strand.
AAGCTTTGCGTTTGTGACAGATGGTCAGCAATGACTTTTTGTGACAGTAATTGATTTCCATTAACTTTGCACGGAACCAGTGGATATTTATAACCATCTACTGATTATAATCTGTGTTGATTAGTAATATAACGATATCTACCCTGACAACAAAAAAATGACAAACATTTAGTAACAACTGAATTGTGGTCAAAATAACAGAATCGAAAAAATAGCCAAACAGCTGCATGCAAACCGGCACTGCCTTTTATTCCTAAAACAAAGAAAAACTACGCTTTCAATTTACACATTTATTTTTAGAAGCCACAAAGTCGTTCATTCGTTTGTTTGCGTCATTGTGTTATTTGTTGACAATTGTGCATATATATATATTTGACGAAATACATCGTTTCTTCTTCACCAGACGTTCCTTAACAACTAGCGCACTCCGGAAGCCCTGAAGATGATGCTGAGTCCCGATCAGACGGATCCTGACCTCACTTGGGCACAGCCAGACTCGGAATGTCTGAACGTTATGAAGGTTGAATGTGTGGCCCACGAGCCCTTGGAGGCCGACGATGGCAAGACGCGCGCACTCGTGCCAGCCGCGCTCACCAGGGAGGAGAAGAGACGGAGGCGGCGCGCTACTGCCAAATACCGCTCCGCTCACGCCACGCGGGAGCGTATCCGCGTGGAAGCGTTCAACGTCGCGTTCGCGGAGCTGAGAAAGCTGCTACCGACCCTCCCACCCGACAAGAAGCTGTCAAAGATAGAAATCCTTCGCCTGGCTATCTGCTACATATCTTACCTTAACCACGTTTTGGACGTTTAGACGAACTCTGGGCATTTAAAAAAAAATACCCTAAAGCAAAATCCTACAGGTGTATTTAAAGAAGACATTTACTGACCTGGAGGAGTAGCCTACTCCAACAGGATTCAAAATATTAAGAAATATGGATAACACTTTTTAGTCACTTTTGTTAATGGATATTAACAAACATAGGTACTTTTGCAGTCGGTACGTTAACTCATCAACTTGTACACGTCACGAAACGCAGCGTTTGTTAATGTTTTTAATAGAAGTTAATTATAAAGTGTTATCTACAGCTAAGTGTTGCAGTACAGTAAAGCTTGTTGTTTTCGACATTGTAGCAATATAGTTTTGGATGGCTGTTCAAAGATGATCAGCTCTCCTGTAGCTCAACATCATAAGTACATTTGTGGCAATAATTAGTTGTGGAAAGATCTGACTTAAGCCAACCCAGCTGACCAACATAACGAATTAATTCCCCTGTGTTTAGCATAGTCATCTTCATACGACGCATAACCGATACATCTAACTTACTTGATATAAATCAACCCATTTTTATGTCAACCTTCTGGAAACAAAACGTGATGTATATTTCTATGTGCTGGAACAAATCGTAAACTTATTAGTTCTTAATTTATACGTTCCTTGTTTATTGTTTTATTTATAAATAAATTAAGTTATGTGAGTGTCTTTAACGTAACCCGAGGTGTTTACATATAGGCATACGTGTAAATATTGAACGTTTTTCCGATTTTTCATGTTTTAGACTGGTTGTCGCAAAGTTGGGATTTACTGTTGCTTTTCACTTGCACTTTTCTTTCGCTGTTTTTGTTTTTTTAGGAGTAGGAGGGCCTTCGCTGTGTATGCACTATGGTCATTATAATATTGTTGTTGTCAATGTCCTGTTCTATGATAACAAGAAGCACTTCCAGTTGGATAGGACGTATTGCTGTATTTGTTTATTTCGTTAACAAAGTGCTCATTGATAGCGCCTCGGGTACCTCAGAACTTGTGGTGGCTTAAGATACGTTTTAATCGTTTTAAACCTGTGCTCTTTATGCGTCTAAAGATTAAAAAAAGATATACAAAGCAAATTAATGTCAAAATAACAATTGTCAATTCATCAAAAGGGAATTTTACTGTAAATTAGGTTGCTAGCCTCCCAAGTCTATAAGCTACCCGGCCGCTGTCTCTGCTGCGACCAAAAATATTCTTGAAGTAGTTTATTTTTTCTTTTGGCAAACTATTTTATAAAAAATTATTTGTTTACGTGTTTATTGTGAACCTCTTGGAAATTTTATAGTCAACAAAATAGCCTATCTCACATCTGCCTCATATCCAAAGATCGCCCTGCTAAGGCAGGGTATGTCCGTCATTTTGTAGTGGAATAGCCAGCGCACTGGTTTTTACCGACGCAGTTTTTCATAACTATTTTAGAATAAATCGTAAAAACAAATATATTAATTCGACGCTGATTTGTCTGTTGTAGTTTTTGCATAAAACAATATGGAATAAAATTGTGCCAATAAGATCCATGTTTCGTTGACATTATACAATGCACTGTTGATTTTAATTTTACATAAAAAAACATGCTTTATTTTTCATTCTGTCACGCACATGCATGTGTCCACAGTCAGCTCCGCTCTCGGCCCAAAGGCGACTATCTCCCCAGAGAGGAGACAGGTGCTTGTCCAGACGGGCCAAGGCAACCAAATTACGACCCGTCTGCTGCGTCCCGTGGGAAAGAGCGAGAGAGCATGTGCGTGTATGTGTACGAGTGTTGGGGGGATCATATTTCACATTAAAGAAATCATAACTATACTCAGATGATGACGCTTCATCTTAGAGATCTATCATGGAGGTATAGCCCTAAATTTTATTCAGACAACAGGGGAATGGCGAGAAAGAACGGGTTAAACGTACTACAAAAATGTAAAATGTCTCTTTCTGTGACAGAAGATTAGCCAGATATAAGTTAACGAATAACATCTGAACATCTAGTAAGCATACATGTATTATAAAGTTCCTTACGCAGACAAAACAGCCTTCTCTAATGGTGTGCCATGTTGGAAGCGAACAGGCCTCGTTAGAGGATTATGTAACGAATGACTCTCAGCTCCGTTGTAATACCATATGTCCGCCTGTATGTCACGGAGAAGGTTCGAATACATTAGCCCTCGGCTCAGGTAGCCAGATTAGACGTCGACCCTTCACGCAAAAAGCCAATCTGTTCCCTCCGCTTGCGGCTTCAATAATACACATCAAAAACCAAACAGCAGCGTATCTTATCAAACACGTTTATCTTCCACTGGCCCGTCGCATCTGTAGGTTTACATGTGGATTTTTAAAAGCTGAACTGTGGGAAGTCGTTTATCTTTCCTTTTTGAGGCTTCCTAGAAAAAAACAATATCTATCTATCTATCTATCTATCTATCTATCTATCTATCTATCTAAAGATATCTATCTAATCTATATAGATAGATAGATGGATAGATATCTTTAGATAGATATCTTTAGATAGATAGATAGATAGATAGATAGATAGATAGATAGATAGATAGATAGATCGCCCATCAGGGTCTCTGGGTCAACCCGACAAAGTAGTGAAATTATTTGGAGCCAGATGGAAACGGACGGGCGAGGGACAGAGGATATTAACAGTGTTTAAAAGAAAGGAATAAAAAAGCGCTTTGAGGGGGAAACGGGAGTCCGTCTGTT
>JAZGTJ010002951.1:0-21598 GCA_036877575.1 Botia almorhae
TGCGTTTTTTTAGACGTGGTGTTAACATTATTGCTTGGTTATACAAACGTTACGCAAACATTTTTAATTTTGTAACGTTTAAAAAAATTTTTACTAACAACTTAAGAATAACATTTCGTTATATAATATATAATGTTGAAACGTTCTACCGATGTTACTGCAAGAATGTTTCTAATAACATTGAGAGAACATTAGAGATGATTAGTCAACATTTTGACAACGTTCCCTGTTAACTGGGTTTACCTCATGAAGCCCAAAACAAGAGTAATCTTCCGTTTCCACAGCTTTGTAAATCCGGTCTCTTCAACCAGCCAAAAGAGGACATGTGGAACATTTGTGATGACTGGGTCCTTGTTTCAGAACCTTGTAATCACTGAAGCTTTGATTGTATTGGCAGACTTTGGTTTTCAACTACTTTCAAAGTTGAGTGACTGTGCAGATGAGTGATTGCCATGGTAACAAATGTCAAGCCGACCCTGGCTGACCTCTGCCTCGTACTCTACAAGAGCACTCATTCACAAAATGCTCTCTGGAGCATGATGCATGACTGAAGATCTGCTTTCTCAGTATGTAAGAAGTGTCTAAATCTGGTCCTTGAGGATCACTGTCCTGCAGAGTCCAAACCTGAACCAGTTATCAAGATGTTCAGAATTACCTCAAAATTACAGGCAGATGTGCTGGAGCGAGTTCTCTGCAGGACACTGACCCTCCTGGACCTGGATTGCACATTCCTGCCCTGTGCATATACAGTGTCCCCAAAAAACTATTTGCACACTTAAACATTTAGGAATGGCTTTTGTATTATATCAGAAAATATTAAACCTTGTGGCATTTATAAGAATAAAAGCACTTTCCGGTAACATTGTGTAAGCAAACGGTTAGAAAAAAGAATATTTGAAATTGTTAAACAATAGATTGTTTAAAATAAAAGAGAAAATTTGGTTTGGTTGTCGGATGTTTGTGGAACGTATCCATAGTTAAAGTGATAAACTACATCCTTGATCTGTTCTGTATGGAAACGTAAAACCGACTTCATACATAAAGATATTTTAACCCTAGGACTAGTTGGTTACAAGTTATTCCAGAAATGACTAGTTAAGTGAAATTAGTCCTGAGAAAATCTCTAGCATGTTTTGTGCGGATGCCGGCTCCTTTCATATCTGTTATTTTATCTGACGGAATAAAATTCATCATTTTTAGTGTGACTCCTTTTCCCAAATACTGTCTGAGGCGACTGTAAATTTCCTCCCCTCCTGATCCCGTGTCTTCTGTCGATTTGAGGACTACATTGTTGTGTCTCTTGTCTCCCGGGCTGTCGGCCCGCTGGGCTAATTCAGACGGGCCCTGCGACCGTGAGAACGGTTTTGCCGGCTGTTGGATTAGTTTGTGAGCCCTACGTGGACTAATTAATGAAAATGACCTCGGTGCGGAGAGCAGAACTGTTGTCTTCGTGTCACAAAGTCTCAACCCATCAACAGAGAGTCTAACAGGATCTCCGCACACACGCCATCCATCCCTAATTTGTTGGCCCGGGAAACTGTCAAAGCCCTCTGGAAGCTCGCTTGGAGGCGAGGTGTTTGTTCTGGTTTTCATGCGGTAGATTAATCAGACACTGCCAACCGAAAAGCAGAGTGTGAATTTAATTAAATGAACATTGACTTATGTGATGGAAAACAAATGGGGCTGTTGATCTGGACTGGTGCTGTTCGTTCTGTATGGCCTCTTTGAGTCTTTGATTTAGTGATGTCATGATTATTTAGCGAGCTTTTTGATCACAACAGTTACTCACATGCACACAATGGAAGCGCTGATGTTGTTTTATTAATCGTAAGAACCGATCTGCCTCATAGACATGTTGATGTGTTTGCAATATAGATGATGTTTTTATAAGATCTCTCTCTCTTTTTAAATAACCTCTCACACAGAACCACAGGCGCACAACACACACTTTCTGGAGCTCTAGAGTATGAGAACAGAGATCTGAAGAGCTCTTCTGACTGGAGAACAATAGATCGCTTGGTTTCCAGAAGGTTACATTCATCTCGGTGGAATGTGGTAACCATAGATTACCTGACAGTTAAACCCACTCATCTCAACACCATCCCTGCAGTACGACAAGACTGTCAGGTAGATTGTTGCTAAGGCAACAACAACATAACTTGCAATGTAACGAGTGTGTTTTTGTGTTAACTTCGATTTGTGCATTTTTAGATCATTTATAGATCATTGATCGTTTGATCATTTCTTATGCTGTGAACCTCTTTCTCAGACATTCAACTGCACTAAAACAACTTGGATGTTTGTTCAACTTTTTAAAAACTTGCTTGGTGATAAGAATGTTTATCAAACTTTCTTAAAATGTTCCATTAACAACTTAAGAATAATGTTTTGATATGTGATATATTGCATTAAGAGATTGTACTGACAATGCTGCAAAAACATTTTTGAGAACTTTGAGAGAGCTTTCAGAGAACTGTTGGTCAGTATTTGTGTGTGGACAGAAAATGTAGATGTTTGTAGAGGTCAGGAGAGGAATTCGTTGTGAACCCTGTGCTAGATATCAGACTGTTCTCAAGGTCATTTCCCAGTGCTTAGAGGAAAACAGAGGCGTTTCTGTTCTCCTTAAACAGTCACTTGTATACTCTTGTTTGAAAAGTTGCCTTCAAAGAGTGTTGCTTTAGGCATGTATTTTGAGCAGCTCTGAGAAAACATACATCCGACCGATGTGCACAAAAATACAGCTAGCAAATGCAGGAGCTTCGAAATGGGTGCCAAAATTCCATCATGTTCTTGAAAAATAACTGTTAGGGTTGCATGTCATGAAAATCTGTCACTTTGAGGGGGGAAGTGAGGTAAAAGTTTGAGTACTCTTAGATGACATGCATTTAAGGCCAGCGAATCAACACAGACGGTTTTTTATCATTATATACCATGTGGAGAAACGATGAAGCCAAGGAGAGCTGGAGTCTCTTCTCCTGCACTTGGCAAACAGGAAAACAACAGTTCAAAGACTGGTCACTCCACTGTAATTACAAGTGTCTGTACAGTATAGAAGCACTACAGTGTAATTTTCATAACAATCACCACCAACATTTTACGATCGGCTGGTTTCGTGCATGTTCCCACTTTGGTCTGACCGTCCTTCATTTTACGTTTTAAGCTTTTGCAATAATTCTTTACAACAGTTTATGCGAGCTTTTCACGCAATAGTTAGTCGTAATCAGTTGTTAGCGAAGCTACAAACGTTTCTACACACGTTTGTAGACATTTTCTACACACAGACTGGCTCAGACTTCAACCAGAGCTCATAAGACGAAAAACAAAGCCCGCGCAGGCACGCATTAGACGGCTGTTTGTAATTGCACTCGTACTGATGTTTCTGATTAACATTTATGTGGATGTTTGAAAACAAATATAACAGGAATATTAACTGACGTTTAGGTAGCACATCTACATGTGGTGGACGCAGGTGAAAGCTGGTGGTGAAGTGATTTCAAAGCTGTATTTATCTTGCTGATGTTGCCCGTTCAATGCACTAATCTTCAGCTCACCTCCCAAATTATCGGGAGTGGAGACAAACAGTGTCTCCAGTACACACAGGCCCATATTTCTAGTCAGAGTAACCTTATTTTACAAGTGAATTATATACAGTGCAAGACTCCCTGAACCCACAGTGAACCCACTCCTGGATCACTGTATTCGTGGAGTCGTCCCAAGACTGTATGAAAGACATATGCTCGCATGGCTTTACTACGAAATGTGGCATACATCTTCATTGTACACATCACTGATTACAATTAACTGAACATTACTCAGATTCCTATGGGAAAGGTCACGGAAGGTCATGTTGACTTCGGAGTGGAGGTTGTTTAGAGAGTCTGCTGGCTTTGATGGTTCACAAAAGGTTTCGCCGGGTTTGCTGTGGCTTTATTTGCAAAGATTATCTCATGCACCTTCAGTACCAGTGAAAACCAGTGGTTTTTATTGATGGTTAAACACACCACAGTGTTTCAGCCGATGTGTGATTTCAGCTGCTTTTCAAGAGAACATTCAGTAGCGTTTAAAAACAAAAGTTACAGAGATTACATTTGCATACCATAAAAAACATACGTTTGCATGTTAGTACAGTATAATTTCATGTTATAGCCGAATTAGCCTCAGTCTTACATAAACATGTTACAGCCAACTGTGTAAAATTTAACAACATTTTTGCTTTCTAAAGGTCTGGTACAGACTGTTACAATGGCAAGAAAATGCTGATAGGTGCCAAATGCTGTTGAAAAAATGTTGACATATCATACAAAAGCTTAAAACATGGAAAGTGGATAAATTGTTGGATGTCCTTTGGGAACAGCAGTCAGCTCTGCGTTTGTGGATCCCATGCAGTCCAAGAATTTTGTGTTCTTGGCTGTGGCGTACAGAGACAAAAGATTTGCCTTAGGACCAGCAGGGCTGCCTGCGTCCCGCCTTCCTGACTGTGTGATTAAATATGAAATACAGGCCGTCAAAAATGGTCTCGGTAAGCAATGATAAATCATGACAAGTGCTTTATTGTGACTTATTTAAGAGAAAGCCAAAGATACAGACCTGAAGTTCCCCACCATAGTGGTTTCTGTTCAGATTCCTTGGATAGACTCTTTGTGTTCTTAAGTGCTGCGTCAGCTCTATTCACGATTGACGACGAGGAAAAAAATGTAGAAATCGTTCCGTCTACACCGCCCCCAAATCAAGAGCTGTTTTATTGTTCTGTGTTGTGTTTGGAACTCACATCTTCATGAAAACTGCTCCATAATACAAGATTCAAAAACCACATTTGTCCATCGAGAAGTAACAAATGGATTTGAGATTGTTCTGCGTGCTGGTTTAAATATGTTGTACGACACATCGCAGGCCCCACTGAAAGAACAACAGATGACTTTACACTATGTTAATTCAACCTTGTGGTTTCTAACTCGAGCAAATATTGTATGTTTTAAAGACACAGTTTGGCTCTGTCTGTAACGCTAATTCCCGGTGCGTGAGACATGGCGACTGCAGATTGTAAAAAGCTAAATTTATTTAAAATTCATTTGTAACTTGATGTGTTCATTTACTAAATGGTTTCAAATGATAATAAAATTAAACCCTGGTTATGGCTTTATAAAACGACCCAGTTGACGTTTTAAATAAGGCGGATTGAAAGTTTTGCGATTAGTTGTAAATACTGTAAACACTGTTTGTTTTACAGTATGTTGGCTGTACTGTAACTTTAATGAAACCAGACTGTAAATGTAAATGACAGCTATGGGCCCTTATTCTGTCTACATGTATTATCAGAGTAAAGCTTCAATTTAAGTTTCAGAGCTCGCTAGGTTTTAGAATGTAGCTACTGTAAACACATTTCTGTAAAGAAATCTGTAAAGAAATGACTGGTTTTCACTGCGATAAGTTTTAAAACATGTTATTCCGGTACGGCGGAAGACAAAAAAAGAAAAATCCCTCACTTGTTATTAAAACAAACCACAACCTCCACAGTTCGGTAATCTGGCCTGTTTTCCTTGCTAGTGGTTAGCCACCTATGAGAATTATCATCGCCAGCATTGCAATCAAATGTATTTTCCCAAAACTGAAAGTAAGAACCGTTTAACCAAAACTGCTGTATGCTTTGCTGAGTAGTTTGAGTTAAATGGTTCTTGCTCTGTTTTTGGAAGAAGCAGAGCTGTAGATTTGTAATTATTGCTGAATTATTAAAGGTAAATTTGAGCTAATAGTGGCTCTCAGTAATGTTGGCTGGTGTACTCATGTTTTGATGCGGTTTTGTGTCTATGAGCAGTGGCTTCTCTCTGTCTCTTCGTCAGATTTCCCCCAAACCGGAAAAATAGTACAACCATAATTTAACTGAAACGTCTCAAAGCTTCAGTAGGTCTCAACCCAACACCCAGATCTTCTCATTGGTCGAGTGATTTCCCTTTGCCACATGCAATGATAGATTTGCCGTGCTAACTGTAGGAAAAGAGACACAGTAGGGTTTTCCGGCTATAGCATGTCATTTATTTTTATTTAATTACAGATGCAGTAAGCTGCTGTTTTGGAAAATTTAAATAAACACCCATACAATGTTATGCATATTTAGTAGATGTCTGTTCTCTGTGTGTGTTGTTTTAAAAAGTTGTGTTTGCACATAGTCCTGGCCCTATAAATAGAAGAATAAAGCATAGTGGATCGGACCAGTCACCACAGCACCATAACACTGTTGTAGCCAATCAGCAATAGGGGCCATATACGCCAGCTGTTGACTGTTATTTTGAGGGCAGGGCAATGAAGGGAGGGGTTTGTTTGGGTGTCGATTCATATAACAACGGTGTTTTTCAGAAATTGAGTACGGCACCTTTAATAGTCCTTATATTTATTAAACACTTGTACATATAAGCTGCATTCATGCCTGTGTGTGCTACAGGCAATGAGGCCCCTCTGTAGTGTGTAAAACTCTAAGCTCTGGGTGCTTCCTGTGGAAAGCATCAAGCATCAAAGTTCTGTTTTAACGCAATATCAAGGCTGCGAGCAGGCAGAGGAAGCACACTGACAGTTTTATATGGACAGACCTGCATCAGAAGCTGCCCCTACAAAGCAGTCCAGAGCACAACACACACGGGTTCGAATGCCTTTCATGTCACAGGTGCTATAGAAATCTAGGCTGTGCGCTGCTGCTGATGCAGACGCCATATGTGGCCTCACGTGGTCGTGTATCACAGACAGCATAAATCTCCCGCCTTGCGGCCGCATGCTCTGTTGTGCGCATTCGTGCCCTGTGCTGGAAGTCCTAAAATGCAATTCACGGCGTTGCATAACTTAAGATCAGAGGATTGTGATTATGATTGTGATTGTGAAGGGATCTTCTCAGCGAACCATTTAAGCTTCTAAGAACATTTTGCTAACGTTTCCATTAAGTATCAAACACATTAAAAAAAATTATTTTGAAAGTTCGAAACGTCCATTTTTGAAATGTGGTCTTAAGCTTATTGCTTTGATGCAAAAATGCAAACATTTTAATTCTGTAACGTTTTTAAAGTGTTACATTAACTACTTTAGAATAACGATTTTGATGATATGAGGTTTTAAATAACTTTAGAGAATAACACAAATGGACAGGGATGTGCTGGGATTCAACAGTAGACGCTGATGTAAACACACTCTTGTGTGGTCAGCAGAGTGTCTCTCATAATGACGTCCTCATTACTGCATCTCGTCTCAATTAAACAGAAGTGAATGAGTCGGGTCACGGGTCATTCCCCCAGAGGACAAGATGGCTGTTAGCGTGTTTTAGAACATATTTATTCATGCATGTGTGTGTGTGCGGCATGTGTTTATTTTTACTCATGTTCATGTGGTGCTTTTTACAGTTTTGACAGTACGGACAGATTGCATAGCATGTGTTGTTATATTTAAAAATGACATCATCATTGAAAACCAAAGACATGAATTTTGTCTTGATTTTTATGATCATCTCTTTCATATGCGTCAGCTGGGTCTTATCATGTTTTTTTGGAGATGACAGTATATGCTTAGACATTCAAAGGCCAGCTGTCTGAAGTCAAAACTGTGACTTGTCCAAAGTCATTTCAGTGAGAAATCCCTCATAACATCGAGAGTGGGCTGTGACAGAGACTCAGAATTTATGAGAAACACAAGGCTTTTCCATGCATGTATTTCTCCATTTGCTTGATTTAGTGGTAAGGATGTATTACATTCAACAAATGACAGAGGCAGCTACGACCTAAAATTAAAAATGATGCTAAAATATCATTTAGATTTTAAAAAATACAAAGCTTAATAAATTAAATGTTATGTTTGCAAAGAGTTTGAAGTTTGTTGGTTAGGGTTATTTCAACCTTTAAAGAATAAAACCTTAGACATAAATTTGTCCTGAGGTGCTATAATGATATATTTCAGTAATTCGGGATAATTCAGTTCCCTGTTCTTGTATTGCCACACAGAATGAATCTAAGCCCCGCCTCTTTTTCTCCCCATCGGTCTGTGTGGTGCTTGAAACTGATCTAGATGTCTCGGCTGTCCCATGTCAATGCAGGTAGGATCAATAAGATCGAGACACCCGGAACTCACATGTGGTACGTGTTCGGGTCACGCATAAAAGAGAGAATGGATAACGAAGAGGTGAAAGGTCATAAGGGGGGCAGGTGGTCATTTAGGTGACCTCTGATCCCAGACCCCACATGGTAGTCACACCCACTGGCTTATGAGATTAGATGTACTCCGGTTTGCTCAGCTTTATCCTTTGTCTATATTCTGCTAAAATAACATGACTATAATATTACTGCACTTAATTTTGGTAACATATTCACATATCTGTTTAAAATAAATATTAATAGGCGCACACTCACATATTGTTTATGACTAACTCTAAATAGGACTAGATGGGTTGGTTAGTTTTATTTTGATGTTTCTTCTACAATTCTTGAGAAATAAAAATAGACAAGAATGAGACCATTGTTTACAGACAGTACGAGTATATTTTTAAAAGTATTGTGGACAATATAGCCCAGATTAGATTTGGTCTTTATATTGATCAGGAGAAATTCTTAGCAGTGGAAACCTAGCGTTTGTTACGCAAACAGACCCTCAAATATTTAGCTAAGAGACGTATCTGTCTCTCTAGAGAATGTGATATCACAATCGCCAATTGAGCCCGACACATACTTTAGCTGTTTGCGATCAGATAACATGCGGTATAATCTAATCTATGACAAATAAAACCTCTGTTTGGAGATGCCTTGTTGTGCCAGTTTGTTTATCATGACAAATGTGCTATCGCTCATTCTTTACTGCAAGATAACAAATCAGTCGTTAAACATCTATAACTTTTACCTCTCTATCGCCATCTCTGTTTAAAACATAGCATTTATCTATAACTTTAATCTATAGCATTTATGGAAGTTATAGATTGCAGCTTTAATAAAAAAACACATATTTTGCTGAAGGTTTGTTACATGAAGAAACATCTCATTCAAGCTGCTCTACAGATTAAAAGTGCTCGATGTACAACGTTCTTTTAAGATAAGTGTGCAGCGTGCAGTATGCAGTACACAAAGGCTTGCGGGCTTCTCTTACCCAACACGTAGATGGTCTGAAAAGTCATTCATTTTGTTTACAGGCGACGCTGAGGTTTGTTGTGATGTTTCGCTGAAAATGTGATATTCAGATGTCAGTTGCACCAACCGTACAGAATGGGGCAAAGATGATGTCATTATTATTGTTTTTGCAAAAGGCGATTCAAACAACTTTTATTAAAGCCCACAAAGAATAACAACACAATTCTGTTGTATTTATTCATCAGTGTATTCTGAAGTAAACCTTCGCTCTCAGAACAATGACGACAGGATATCGAGAGAATCACATTTTCTCTTTTAATTGTTTTTGCAGCTGAATAAACAATATTTTTGAAGTATATTGCAGACACAGGCCCGTAATAACAGTCATATCCTCTTACAGTTTAATTCTGAAATATTTATTGCCATCTCGCACTCATGGCTGACACTCGGGTTAAGTGCGTTTGGCGTCGTTTCTAAAGAATAACACACAGTTTGTATTTGCATATTCCAATTCACAAGAGTTATGAATCGGAACCAGAATTCATTTATTCAGAATGGATGGAAATTTGAGTTGCTTATTGGCGCAAGAATGTAAAGTGCACTTTTAAATGGATTAACATTTAAGATCATCAGTACCAATGTAATGACATTGTTTTTTTAATTCTGATTAAAAGCCTCTTCACATCCTCATAGCAATCACTAAGTAATGTGGTCTACATATATTTATATAGTTTGTGAAAAGCGCAACATCATAAAACGCACGTTATTGCATTTGGTTCGACTACTTGCCTGTCAGACTATGTATTGTGCTTATAATAGCTTGCTATTGCTAGCCACTTCAAAACTGCCTACCTCACCTTTAAAAGCTTAATTTAAGCGCAGCTCTCAGATTAAATATAGAGAAGTTTGGGCGTTGGTTTCTCTCACATCATGACATCAAACATGACGTGTCTCTGATTTCAGAGCTCCTCTGAAGACCTCAGATCTTCTTCACCTGTTAGGCGTAAGCATTGCTACTATTCCTTGATGTTAAATCAGCATGTTAATATCATGATCTGAATTATCAGGTGGGGCACTGGGTAGACAGCAGGATGTCCTTTTGTGAAGTGGACGGCTGTGCTCCATTTCCTGGTTGAGGTTCTTGTGAGCTGTTTGTATTTCCACAGATCACTCGTCGTGCTTTTATGATTGAAATCCCCCATGAGGAGAAACCTCAAGACATGGAGAAACCATTTCCAGGTCCTTCAGCTCGTGACTGTTCAGTTCTCCTGCGTTGCTTCTGCATTTGGGCAGGATATAACCTCCAATATAAATGTACAAATAAAATGCGGTCCAGGAAGAGTCTGAAGTTCTGCAGAAAAAGTTGAAATATCTCAGCTCTGCAGAGCAGTGGCTTGAAATAGGAGCTCTCTCGGTGTACCAGCTGTTGTGCGTGGAAAAACACACGCCTTGGCCTTTTGTTTTCTCACTAAACAGTGGATTGCCATTTGCCTGAAGCAGCTGGAACTTCACTGGCCGGGCTGCTTGTTCTGAAGTGTACTGGTTCTGTGAAACAAAGCATATTCTGAACTGGACCAGCAGTGACAATCTGTTTTGGTCACTAGTGATGTAATGATGGGAAGGAATCTAGCTAGTCTCCAGCTAACAATTTTAGGTTGTAAGAACGTTTCCCTACTGTTTCTATTAGGTAGCAAAAACAATAGAAACTTTATTTTGAATGGCCCAGGAATATATATTGTTATTTTTATAAAACTGTATTTTTTAGTTTTTACAGCGTCTAAAAAAACTGGACGTTTTGAATGTTCTTAGAACTTTAAAATAACAAATAATGGAAATGTTAGAGAAATGTTCTTACAACCTAAAAATGTTAGCTGGGATGGTTGGCAGACCAGAAAATTCACAGCTGTTGATGGTCTACTTCCTGTTGTTTCTGTGTTTATTTTTTTCTGTTGTGTGTGTGTGGCTTATTTTAACGATGTCATTATGCAGTCTAGTCGAATCTTTTATGGTAAAGACTCTATTTTAGTGAACAGTGACAGTTATATGGATTACCTGCTAATCACCAGTCAGAAAAAAAATGTTCAGGCCTTTGGTAAATATTTACAGGCCGATTCGAGCTGTACACACTGCAGCCTTTCTTCTTTCTTAAAGGTTCATTAATGGGTTTGTTGATGTGAATGACTTAATTATTATTTTAAGTCCAGAGGGGCGTTTTCAGCTGCGATCACTTTACGCATACAAACGTGCGTTCGTCACCTCATCTATCATAATGTACAGCGGACAGACTTGTGTCACACCTTATAAAATGACAAATTTTGATTTTGATCCAAGCTGTATGAAATTGCAGATCTCTGTTGTATCATTTTAATCGCAGGATGTCCACTGAGACTTCATCCTTTTGGTCTAAACAGATTCTGTTTTTCTGTTTCTTTCTGAAAAGTGAGAGTTTTTCAGGAAGTTAAACTCCTTTGGGGATTCTTTAGGGTCTGCGTGCCGGCCGCTAAATAAATCATCTGTTTACATCCCAGCACAAGTACCTGTAAAACTACAGAAATGGATCTAAACACACTCCGGGTGACACGTCTTCTTCACGATGTGTATTTTTCTGTATTTGACCCCGCCATGAACCCGAGGAGAAATGGCCTCCACTGGGACCGTCCAACACTGATTTTAAAACAGTTGCCTGAGGGCCGTGGCCTGACGCATCGTAGCGTGGCTTGGCCACTGTTCCCTGTGGGCATCACAGGAAGTGATGTTTATTGGCCAGCGGTGTGTCCAGCATGTGTTTACGAGTGGAGGATTCAGTAAGCTGATATTAACTTCCTGACCTACCCAGCTAACAATTTTAGGGTGTAAGATTGTTTCCCTGACGTTTCCATTAAGTAACCAAAATGTTAAAAAGGTTCTAGGAATGTTCAAAACCTCCAGTTTTACATTATTCATATTGTTTGGTTATAAAATTGTTTTTCAAACATTTTTAACTCTGTAACCTTATTAAAAGTTCCACTAACTACTTAAAGATGAATGTTTTGATATATATGATATATAATTGTGAAAACTGCAAGGAGAGAACTTTTAGAGAATGTTAGCCAACGTTCTGAGAATGTTTCCTGTTAGCTGGGTAAACAATTATTTTAAAGGGACAGCGTCACGCCAGGCCGCACACAATACCGTCCTTCTGTCTGGACTGTTGTTGGTTTTGCCCTCAGCCTGTTTTGAGGTTGTCGTGCACTATAATTACAGATATATTATTCCCGGGATGAAAAGATGGAAATATTGAACAGAAAGGATGAAGGAACCTCAGGAAGGATAATGAAAGCTTTGCTTAATGAAGGGCAAAGAAACACAAGAAGTTTCGTGAGCCCTCAGCGTTCAGGATATTTAAAGAACACGGTTCTTGCAGAATGTATTCAAGCCCAATTTATATTCCGCACAGATAGATTTGAAGTGACATGTTATGAATTCATTCACTTCTAAAGGTACTAAACGCGGGTCACGAACGGTTTAGTTTTTCTAGCGGCAGATCTGAAATCAGTGCCATACAGTGTCCGTGTTTTTTGTGACCGTCACTGACTTCAGACCTGCGTGACATCTTATGCTTCATTTTAATGTTTGTAAGTGCAGATAATATTGCGGCAAATGAGGTTTATGCATTTGTGTCCATTTATTGGTGAATACGTTTGAATCGTCAAAACACAAGACAACCTTTACTGCTCATTCACAGGGTTTCCTCACTAACGTGAGGAGGTCATGTGCTGTTATTCCTGGATGCTGGTTTGTATAATTCAGAAAACATCTGTAACCTCTTCGGTTCCACTGTTCTTCAGATCTAATGCTGTTCTTGGTTCTACTGTTGAACCTTTTAAACAGAAACACAATGTAAACAGAAGTTTCCGTGCAGCACAGATGAACTGAATGTGCCAGTTTGTGATGCAGCCGGAGGCGAGAGAGTTTGTTTTTCTCTCCAGCTGAGACGATGATTAAAGTCCAGCTGAATTGTTCCTCAAGTGCTCTCCAGGTCCCCGCTCAGCAGTAACGCACCTTTCCATTGTCGTGTGTATCTAAAGCGTGACTTGCCCCCAGCCGCGGAGAGAAATAACACGTTTATTCCTGAGTTTCATTTGCAAACAGTGTGAACTCAACTAACAGTAAACGTTCTCAGGATGTTGGATAATGTTCTCAAAGTGTTCTCAAAGTTATCAAAATGTGTGCAGCTGATGCAGAGCTGTTAGTTCCGTCATAGATGTAGAAACAGTGATGCTTACCTCAGTTGTTTAATACGCTGAGATATAATTTCATTGCAGTGATGCAGCTGCACATAAATAAACAGAGTCAATCCCCCTCAAACACACACACACCTTATACATTAATCTGTTTCTTCTCTGTATCTCTTAAGTAATTTAATTTTGGCCATAAATTATTCCATCAGATGTTGTCTTGTGATGTGAGATGGTTGACAGCTGCATCACTATGAGATCATATGAAGATCTAAGCTTTAGTTATTGTCCTAAATCTGTTTTCATTTTTCGACTGAAATGCACTCACAACAACAGTTTTTCAAAAAAACAAGAGTCATACCACAGAGGCGTGAGCGTCATTTTTGTGGCCATCGTTGATTTTGTTTGTTTTCTCATAAATATACACTTTGAATGTTGATTTACAAATTGGGAAACAAGCATGAACAAATGAAAGACATCTGGCTGTGACAACAAAACAATCTTCATGCCTCCTCAGGAGAGAAACACAAGCATGATTTCTTTAACTTAAAAACACTCATAAACAGATGCGGTCTGTATCGAGTGTTTGAAGTGACAACGGACACAAATGAGGGAGGTTACTGCTGTCCTTTCCTTACACGAAGAAACTGATATACTGAGGAGATCTCCCTTGTATTTTTCTCTACTCATGGCCTCTTCTCTGCCTGAATAATTGTGTTCATTTGGTTTACAAAACTCTGCTCATAAAAAAGCAAAATGTCTTAATTGCTCAACGTTTAAAGAAAGCGTTTCTGTCAGATACAATTCCAGTAACTCAGGGTTAAGAATATGCGAAGCGGACTGGTCCAGAATGAAGAGCTGGAATATAACAGTGTTTGTAGCTGCACACAGAGACTCTTCAGTGGTTGAAGGTGGAAATCCAGGATACCACAGATCTGGCTCCCCCTGCTGAGCTGTGCACAGTTCACCAAAAAACTTCTGTCATCATGTTCTCAACAAACTTTAGTACGTTTCCATTAAGCCACAAAAACGTTTATAATGTTATTTTAAAAGTTCTAGGAACATTTAAAAATGTCCAATGTTGTGTTAACATTATTCTTTTACTGTAATTGTTACGTTCAAACATTTTTAATTCTGTAATGTATTTAAAACGCTTTACTAACAACTTGACAATCACATTTTTGATTTATGATGCGTGACGTTAAAAACGTTCTACTAACGTTACTGCAAGATTGTTTTTGATAACTTTGAGGGAACTTTTAGAGAACGTTAGCCAACGTTCTGAGAATGTTCTTTGTTAGCAGGGTGTCAGGCTCCAAAAATGACGGTACCCCAAATATGAACATGTGCATCTTCAGATTGCCCAAACTATAAGTGCTGCAAAGGGAAAACTGTAGTACGACTTCAGAAAACTGAGAACTGAGTGGCCAGGTTTTATGAACTAGTTTAATTTTGCTATTTGTCATTTTGACAGCGCCTGGTCACCGTTCATTTTGATTGTGTGGAAACAGCCTTTTGTGGTTTATGGAGGAAAAAACATAAGGGTAAGTAAATGATAACAGATTTCATTTTGGGGTGAACTGTCCTTTTAAATTTGGCCACACTGAGTACAAGAGAACTGTGATTAAGCTATTAGCTTTTGCCTCGAGCACAGTTGAAGCACAATTATTTTGCCCACTAAATCTATTGACCAGCACACAGGTTGACATTTAACTGAAAACTATACATCCAGTAGTTAATTGATATGTACATTAAGTGTCCAGTCCATTTACATTCCGTCTGTTTTCATGGTGGCCACAGAAAATGGCCACAATCGTGTTTTGGAGTCAGGTCCTGCCAGCTGACTGCACTGACCTCATCTGAACCATATAAATGTCTTGCTTTCCATCTTTTTGTGAAGAGGCCATATGAAGACCACGATGCATCGGAAAAAGCCTGCTGTTTTCCTACATGACCTTTCAACAGCCCATCCGACGCGAGTGCCAGGCGGCAGGGCTGCGGGTGGAATTTGCTGCCGCATGCGTGTCGTGTTTGTGCGTCCACGGCACCATAAACCACATCAGCACCGTTAGACCCCATGCTGTGCATGGCTCGCATTATTCTGTTTTTAATTATTCCGGTTTACAACTGGTCTAAATATGCTTAAAATATATGAGATACTTGTTCCAAAACTCTATGTCAGGAGTAGACAGTGACTTGACTTGAAATGAAAGAGACAAAGATGAAAACAGACTTGGTAGTGACATTCAAGACGGGTGAGGTATATTGGTTAAAAAGCTAGTTATTAATCTAGAGTTAGTAATCATTAGGCTGGAGGATTGAACAGGAACTTTCTCAAAACATTGGCTAACGTTCTCTAATGTTTTCTAAACATTATATCATATATATCAAAAATGTTATTAGGTTGTTTGTTGAACCTTTTAAAATGTTACAGAATTACAAAAATGTTTAAATAACGTTCTTATAACCAAGCAATCACATTAATACAAAGATTAATGTTCATTCATATTTTGTTACTTAATAGAAACATTAGGGAAACGTTCCTAAAACCTCAAAAAGTTAGCTGGGAGTGTATAAATCAAAATCACCATTGTGTCCTTGGAGAAGTTCTTCACCCAAAAAACATTTATGCTCTTCCCAGACACACATCATGCAGGAAACCATTAAGCGGAAAGTGCAAAGCTCAGCCCTGGTCCAGTGACAGAAAAACTCAGGTTTGTTGTTCCTCTAGTATAAGAGAGAGGCTTAGCTCACAGCTGAGTCACTCTGGGATCAGTAATGACTGTAGCTCTTAAAGGCCATGATGAAGTCATATCACTGTCAAAGCATCTCACTCAAAACCTCTCACTCGCCCAGCAGCCTGTCATCACTGATCTCATGCTTGCCTTTTTGATGTATTACAAACATTATTCTTCAGAAGTTAGTTGAATGTTTTAAAAACATCACAGAATTAAAAAATGCTTGTGTAAAGCGTTAAATAATATATTTGAATGTTTCTAGAAAAACATACAAAATTATTATTATTAAAATATATTATTAAAAAATATATTTAAAATAACATTTTTAAAACTTTTTTTACTTAATGGAAATATTAAGGAAACTTTCTTACCGCCTAAAATTGTTGTTGGCTGGGATGAAATTTGGTAATGTGGTAATTTTTGGTTATGAAACTCCTATAAATGACAAGCCAACCTTTTGTTTGTAACAAAATAATATGAATTTTTCTGTTAGGAAAATGTGCCGATCAAAGGCCTGGAAGCAACCTTTAAATTTTCCCTTTTTTTGAACAGAAGCATGGCGTCGTACGCATGTGTGACAGTGGAAGAGATCCGTGTCTTTAACTTGGCGTTTCAAAAACAAACAGAGGGGCGTGTAGGTGACGGTGATCCGGGCTCGAGTGTAGAGCTTCATTACAGAGAATCACGTGAGGTGTGAGGGGTCGGTGCAAACGGTTCGAGCCGTTGGGCATGTTTGTTGTTCCAGTTAAAATGAGCACAAGAAATATTTAGTCTTTACAGTCTCATGGGGGGAATTTGTGAGGTGGCACGGGTGTAAGTTTTGACAGATTGTGTGAGCTCGCTGCTCACTTTCAGCTTAAATAGACCTTACAAAGGTCACGACTAGTTGACTGAGAGAGCTGCTAAACCATCTTTAACCTGCTCGAAGAGTCATTTTCTAAACCTTTTACGTATAACCGTTTATATATATTTACACCTTATATAAAGTTACGCGTTTGTATTCTTATATACGATATATCAAAAACGTTATTAAGTTGTTTGTGGAATGTTTTTAAAATGTTACAGAATTTAAAAAGGTTTAAATGACGGTCCTATTTCAAGGCAATAATGTTAGTACAACATTTATAAAACTAGACGTTTTAATGATTCGGAACATTCAAAAGAACATTTTAATGTTTTTGTTACTTAATAGAAATGTTAGGAAAATGTTCCTACAACATAAAATTGCTGGCTGGCTATCTGAGATCTCCAGTCGATCACTTCTCTCTGTACATGGTTTGATGCCTTAATCATCTCCAGCTGTGGGGGAAGATGAAAGACAAACACTCACAGTTATGGAGACATGAGGGGAACCATATAGTTCCTCTACACTGGTCCTCCTGGTGTCATTAGCTGTTTTTATGCTGAATTGCCCTTCGTCTGATCTCCTGCCAAAAATCTGCACCTTACCCCAGCTGAAGGTACCTGCTGCCTCCACTCGGGTCACAGACAAGACCAGAGATGAAAAGCTCAAGTCTGTGTTATTTCAGAAATCAAAACCTTTCAGAAACCCCCAAAACCCCAGTGTTTACATGCCACACCTGACAGATTCCAGTGGACTCCCACAGTATAAAACACCACACATGACCAACTGGTGTCAGCCTCATCTTTGAACCCTTACCTGACTTCTCTTGGTTACCAACTGGCCTTTTGGAGTCTCCGTGTGGAAGTGTGCCTTGACAGAGAAAAAAGCTTACAGGAAAGACATCATCATCATCATATTTAAAACATAACCTCCAGAATTAGGACTCTTTTTTTGTTTATCCTAATTCAGACATTTGGTCCCCAGATTTCTTTCCATAAATAATACCACGATTAAACCTATAGCTCATAGTTTCTGTTCACACATATTGGGCATCTCTGTACAAGCACAGTTAGTGTCTGGTTAAACCAGATTATGTGTGAATGTCAAACGAGATGCAAGTTTTTTCACTCTCAAAAGCGGTGCGAGTGTTTAGCGGATTCGCGTGAGATCCCGGCGGGCGGCTTGAATCCATGCGCCGCTGGGATCAAACGCAGCTCCGTTGCATAAAGTAATTAGCGCATTTGGTGATCCCGACATGTATATGATGCTTTACAGGCGTCCCATCACACTGCAGATCTCTTTTAATGGACATCTGGAGAACTCCACGTACTTCACACATGTGGAGGAGCTCTGGTGATGTCATGGCGGTCCATTACTCAAAGTATGCAGAAGACTGAGCACACTGACAGCTCGCTCCGTGGTCTAATGTTGCAGTAGATGCAGGTCACGGTGACCCTTGGGGTTATTGCCAGCCACTTGAAAGGGTGTCGTAAAAGAATGGGGTCTGGAGAGAACGCATCTGGTATCTGTCACAGCATGCTCTGTGTTATGTTATCTGGAGTTTTTTACTCTGGTGATCTTGAGCAATGCTTGGTGGTGAATCTATGACCGATCCACCAGCACTGAGTCTGTTGTGTGTTATGACATGCTGGAGCAACTGCTGTCTGCTCTAACAGAGAATGTTGGAAGATGTGATGGTGTTGTTTGTAGATACAAGAGATTGGACGGAGGTTTAGTGTTTACTGATGAAAAATGTAGAGCTACACAGCAGGATTAGTAAGATAAGAAGGTAAAAGAGGTCAAATGTCATTCGTGGATTTTAGAATACACTGTTGGACGAGCTGTTTTCAAACGGTTTGAAAATTAGGTTTAGGATTTGTCTGTTACAATATGACATGTTAATGTCATTTTGATTTGTCAACTAACATGTTATTTTCCTTCACTAAAATTCTGCGTCAAAGTTTAAAGGACAAACAGTAATTCTTCACAGAAGTCTTCCGCCAGCAATGTCATGACAACGGTTTCATCTGTGATGTCATAATGAGAGATTTGTAGCTTTCACGGCAGCTGTCAGTCAAGACGGACAGATAACAGGAGGAGGTATCTTACCCTTCACACTTCATCTCCCTCAACTCCACAGGTCTGTGAAGTCATGCCAAAAATGTCCCAATAAACAGCTGTTACAACTCATAGTATGTCCTTAAATATATATTTACATATCTCTGTATTTCCCTTTTCAACACACGTCCCTTTAGACCTCCATCCAACTTTAAGGGTTGTTTTTCATGCAGATTCTTTCATGTTTGTGTTTTTCTGTCAGTCTGTTATCGTGTGTGCTGCAGGCTTGTGATTCGTCCGTCAGTGAGCCGTTTCTGTCAGTCTGATGTCATGTGATGTGAAAACGTGCTTTTATTAAATGCTGTATCATTGGGAGTGTCACAGGTTTACGCTGCGCATATTCCTCTTGTGAAAAGATCTGTTTTCTGTTTGAGCTCTCGTCTGACCTTCTGTGCAATGAGCTATCCCAGCACATTCTGTGCTTTAGGAACGTTCTAGGAACGTTCAAAACTTCCAGGTTTTTAGATGATGTATTAATGTTGTTTTTAATGTCCACTAACAACTAACAAAGAATAACAGAAGTAATATAGAATATTACTTTAGATTATGTATTAACATCTCAGATCATGCGCAAACGAACTTCTGGACAATGACTCAAACTGGTGAATGATTTTCTATTTAAAACAAGCGAGAAGTAATTTTGGCAGAGTTGGTTTGATTACTACCCCAACTCCCTTAATTATAATTCATCCATACTTATTGTACAGTATATTAAATATATTTGTGTGTGAGACTGTATACTCGCTTTATGAGATGAGCTTTAGTCAGTGATCATGTCACCTGTTTTGGTATGTCAGCATTCTTTGTTGTGTGAAGGTTTTCCTAATACTGGTGTTTCTTGTCAAGTTTAATTATGTTGTAAGGTCGCTTTAAAAGATTTGTTAGCATTAATTAAACTCTTCTGTTACACTCAGTAAACACTGTACTTGGGTTCTGCCACTTTATATCTCACCCTGCGAGCCCCTAAATTACAGTTCACAGTATGAACCAATTTTATGGAACTTTTATGATGTTTTTATATTTTTGGACCAACTGTCATTTAAGCATTGTTAGCTTCTTTTCGATTGTTTTGTTTCCTTTTATAGTTTCCCCACTAAACCACAGTTCATATTTGTGGAGTTTGCCGCAGAGTTGTGCAACATGTAAACAAAAATCTCTTTGTTTTCAGTCGAAACTTTGACGGAGAAAAGGCGAGACATTTTTTCTCTTTGTCTCTTTGTGAGATCACACACTTCACTTGGGTTTAGTGTTGTTTAAGCAGAGCCACGACTGCACCGCGTTTGTTTGAGAGACCTCCACAGCACTGGAAAGAGAATCTCTATGTGACGTCAGGTCCAAATTGCAAGTTAAGCGAATTTAAAACCTCGAGTGACTTTCGGTCGGTGGTTTGTTGACAGACTTCTTGCAGACAGAAGCCGTAGCGTTCTCTTTCCAAGGTGGTCAGCGAATCAAAACTTTCCTTGTCGTATACAGTGGTCTCTTGGTAAAGCATCAGTCATATCTCCCAGTTTTACATTAGCCACTAAACGAGCCGCGCGTAGCCTTGAGAAAACCCAATGCAGTGAAACCAAATCCAGTGCATTCGCAAAAAAACGAACAAGAACTGGACAGTCTTATTCTGTCTCCATATTAATCTTGTATTTGCTTACTTTAATGTTGCCTTTTCTCCCCAGAGGAGGAGTCAGGAGTCATGGTGGCTAAACCACAGAACTCCACAAGGTTGTGTTGGATTCCTTTGGCTTGTTCTGTAGCAACAGTTCACCTAGCCAACGTCTTGCTTGGTGTACTCAGGGCGGCTTAAATCTTTCACACATTGAGAGAAAGAGACACGGGAACAGTTTTCTCCCCGGAACGAGTCCAACTTCCTCGTTTTCACGCCCTAAAACAAATCCCAGTGCCCGCAGTAAACGCTAAACCTGTGTTCTGCAAGCGGAGGAGAAGTAGGGATGTGTTATAAAGTTTTAAGAAGTGTGCATTTAAGAAGAATACACTGTAGAGATAATACTAAAAAAAGTGTGAACACTGTGTTTTGTGATGCTATCAAAACATTAATCTGTTCGCGCGTCCCATCCAGACAGACTTTAGTTACAACCAATGGTGTGAATTTGGGGCGGGGCTATCTGTTGGGCGGACCAATGGCAAACGAGAAGCGTTCTGGAAACCTGTTTAAAAACAGTTATTATATTTGCAGTTCTGTTTGGCAGCGCAGAGATTACTTCACTTTCAAAACCTCTTTAGACTACAGATCTTAAACTAGAACTTTAATTTACAAAACTGGGGTGTAATTAATCAATTATTAATCAAATGGTTAACTTTTCAAATGTATGAGGCAGTTGACTTTGGGAGCAGGTTGTTTTTGGGGTCAACGGGTTCATGCGTTGCGCTGCTGGCGTGCCGTGTGTGTTTTCATGAGTTATGGTGAGGTGAAGCACAGAGGATTTAGTTAAAATTTCGAGAAAGCAGAACAACTGCAGTCCAAGCAGACTGTGACCCACTTACAGTCCTGAGATCCCACTCAACTTCTGTTTGTGTGTGTACTGTGTGTGTGTGTGTACTCTGTGTGTGTGTGTGTGTGTGTACTGTGTGTGTGTGTGT
>JAZGTJ010002951.1:22531-38595 GCA_036877575.1 Botia almorhae
GGAGATGTTGGGGAGATGTTGGAGAGATGTTGGAGAGATGTTGGGGAGATGTTGGAGAGATGTTGGGGAGATGTTGGAGAGATGTTGGGGAGATGTTGGAGAGATGCTGGAGAGATGTTGGGGAGATGTTGGAGAGATGTTGGAGAGATGCTGGAGAGATGTTGGGGAGATGTTGGAGAGATGTTGGAGAGATGTTTGGGAGATGTTGGGGAGATGTTGGGGAGATGTTGGAGAGATGTTGGGGAGATGTTGGGGAGATGTTGGAGAGATGTTGGAGAGATGGCTTGCAGAGTACAATATTAAATACATAATTTCTCATTGTGACCAAAGCGTTTCCTTCTTTCATACATCTTACATTCAGTAACTGCTATGAACAGTTCGGTGACCAATAGGAAACCTTTATCGTACTGTGCCGCTCTGGAACGTTAAAGTTGGACCACACGTCCCCTAGACATTTCCCAGTCTTTCCAGGTCTTCATGGAAAATAGCTTTGTCCGTGAAGCAGATCCTTGGTCAAACCGCTGTTCAACCCCTCCATGGTTTGTTACCTCAGACTCTCACTGTCAAAGCCTCAGGCGTCCAACTTCTGTCACGCTAGCGTGAGGGGAATAAAGATGTGTGGCGTTTATACATTTCACCCCCCCCTCCACTGTAAAATATCACAGTTTCATGGGCTGGATGGTTAAAAGGTGGAGCATCTCCCCAGCTAACAGTTTTAGGTTGTAAGAATGTTTCATTAACGTTGTTTAAAAAGTTCTAGGAACGTCTGACAACAAGACGTTGTATTAGCATTATTGCTTGGTTATAGGTTTTTTTCCAGATGTGTAGAGAGTGGCTTTTTGTTTGTCCATAGAAAGTCAACACTTCTACACAAGAGCCAAATTTAGCACTCTGAGGGCCAAACACGAGTCATAACAGACTGCGGTGTGTAAATAAAGCAGTTGCACGGCATTCGGCCAGTGACTTTATTAGGAAACAGCAATGGTTCAAATCGAATTAAAATCAAACGCATACAGAGCGTCTGCTAACACAAACATCTGTCATGACATGTGTGACTTTAAAACCACAAACACAAATTTGGCTCTTGGACTACCTTTAAATGTGGAAGGATTAAAGTGTAAAGATCTATGCAGAGTAAGTGCACTAACTAGGGGCCAGTTTAATGTGTAAGGCTAGTAAAAAAATGTCTCTGCTGTTGTTTATGCATTAATGAAATGGTCAAGGGTCTTATTAAGCAAGACCCAAGTTTAGTCCCAAAGACCAAAAGTCTCCTGCTTCACCTAAGCTTAGTGGGTCGTTTGGCTGAGCTTCAGTCTAATCTAATATGTTCTTTCATCTTCCAGGTGACAGCCACTGATGCGGATGGTGGGTCGTTTGGCTCCATCTCTTACTCTCTGGGCTCTGGTCCAGGCAGTGTCACCTCGTCTCAGTTCACTGTTGGCAAAGACAACGGGCAGATATGTACTGCCACCGGCTTGGATCGTGACCAGGGTCCAGCAAACTATGACTTCACCATCACAGCTGTGGATGGGGTAAATATCCAGTGATCTTCAACAACCATGTCCTTCAACTGACATCTGATTCCTTCAAAGATGTGTCCTTAAATTGGGGGAAAGTCTATCAAGTGCACCTGTTAATTGAGTTGTTTATTTTGACTGTGTTGTTTTAACACCTGATTTACTAATATAATGATGCAAATATGCCCAACAACACCTAGTTTGCTGCTGTAGTCGTACACTTATCAATTCTGTGATGTATGCGAATGTGTCAGTAGCAGATTAGCCTGTACCACAAACCCAAAATAATACATGAAAGCACTGGGCGATAATGAAAGGAAATTGCACATTAATTGCACGAAATGTATAAAGCCTGGGGCAGCTGGGCCTTGTAATATTTAATTAGCGTTTCCTGACATAGCATGTGCTCCATATGGTACGCGTTGCGAGCAAAATGTGTAACAGCAAGGGCTGTATTCCTTGTGTACCCTACATATATACATCCACTCCTACGTATATACATCCACTCCGCTTCTACATGTATACATCTAATCGCTAATGTTAAGTCCAAGACTTAGTCAAACAGTCAAGCTAGTCCACCTAGCATGTTTCTTAAGACATGTATCCACTCAGCAGAACACAAAACGTTCCCCTAGCATTGTTTTTTGATTTCCGATTTGGTTTCCAAAAATAACATTCTAGTAATGTTCTTTTTACATTTTTTGTTTATGTTGGATATGGCATAGTTACATTGAAAGAGTATGGCATGGGTTTAGCTACTCAGCTCTAAGTTCTCTTAGATCTTCAATGGCCATCAGAGCTCATTTAGTTTGGATGTGGGTCGTGTGTTGTTCTAGGGTGGACTGAGTTCGGTGGCCTATGTGCGGGTGGACCTGATAGACATAAATGACAATCGACCGGCATTCTACCCTCTGAACTATGCCGTCAGCTTGAGCTCCCAGAGTGCACCAGGAACCTCCGTCCTGAGGGTGACGGCTCAGGACCCAGACGCCGGCGAGAATGGCAGAGTTACGTACCGTACGGCGACCGGTGGCAGCTCACCTTTCTTCACCCTCAACAAAGACACTGGTAGGACCATTACATCTGCCCTTATTTCATTAAAGCTGCAAACTGTTGCTTGTTTGGTTTAAAATAAATGGTCCCCTTACCTAACTTGTGATAATGATGATGTCAGGTGTGATCTCACTGTCGCGTGCTCTGCATGGAAAGGCAAACTCGGTCATTACGATGGTGATCTCGGCTCAAGACGGCGGTGGTCTTACCGCTCCGGCCAACGCCAGGGTCAACATCAGCATCGTGGCGGGAGAGGTCACAGCTCCTGTGTTTGAGAAAGCTCAGTACTTCTTTGTGGTCTCTGAGGACGCTCTGCGTGGAACACAAGTTGGCGCTGTGCGGGCCGGCGCAAAGAACGGTGAGTGAGCTGATCTCAGGGGTTTTCTGTCCCCCCTCCTTCTTTGGCTGCTACCTTCCTATTCAACTGTTTTAAACACACAAACAAGACTTAAATGCGTAACCACATTTATCAGTCACACATGTGCTGAAACGCTTTTCTTCATGGTGTGCCACTTGTACAAATAGGTACGGAACCACTGTACACACCTCATTTAGAACATACATTAGTCATGGGTTCTTTTTCGCTGCCTTGTTTTTTAACAATTCGCTTTGGATTACTCAAGATCTCCACCCGGGTCTTCTGTTGTTTAGAAAGAACTTATATCAGATTTCTTTTTGTTTGCCTGTGTTGTGAACTGATGTGTTTCTGGCCAATTGCCTCTTGGTTCTTAGGCGTCTCAAAGGATATCTACTACACTATTAGCTCTGGTGACCCAACTGGCTATTTCACAGTGGATTCTGAGACGGGGGTTTTGAGAACAAGCTTGCCTCTGGATCACGAAGCCCAGCCAAGCTTAAATCTGGAAGTTCAGGCACACTACGGGAACCCCCCAGCCTTTGGCCAGACTCGGGTACGAATTACAGTGGTGGACATCAACGACAATGCCCCCATCTTTTTGCCCTCTTTTTCCGAGTCGCTGATTCTGCCTGAGGACACTAGGATGGGGACAGTGGTGTACAGGGTCCAAGCAGAAGACCGTGACTCTGGGCCCAATGGTCTCCTGAGCTTTGACCTGTTCACTGGCAGTGCCCAGAGAACCTTCAGCATTGATCGCAACAGTGGTCACATCCGTCTGATTGGGAGTTTGTCGTATGAGACCGTGTCTCGCTATGACCTGCAAGTCATTGCCAAAGACAGCGGAGCTCCTCAGCTGAGCTCTACCTTCACACTGGTCATCCACGTGCAGGCTGAGAACAACTATGGACCCGTGTTCGATAGCCTCACGTACAGAGTAGAGCTGAAGGAAAGCACACCACTGAACACCCGTTTCCTGCAAGTGCGAGCTGTAAACACAGATGGCAGCATCACCACTGGATCTTCTGCTCCGCTAGCCTACCATCTGCACCCAGACGGTGATGCTGCAGGGTTTGGCATTGTGTCTGATAGCGGCTGGCTATTCGTGAAAAGCTCCCTGGACAGAGAAGCCAAGGAGATGTACCTTCTCACCGTGCTGGCTACATCAGGCTCCGGGCTGATGAAAAAGACGGGTAGCACTACGGTGCGAGTGTCAGTAACGGATGAAAACGACAACTCCCCGCGGTTTACCCAGGAGAGAGCATTCCTGGCAGTGCCTGAGAACCTGCCAGCAGGTAGCGGTTTCGGTCGCGTGTCTGCCAGCGATAGGGATGCTGGTCTCAACGGTCGATTGAGTTACCGCCTACTCCATCCAGATCGACACTTCCAGATCAACTCCCACACAGGTGAACTTTATGTATAAGCTGCAATCTGTAACTTTTGCCTCTGTATTGCTATATCTGTATTTACACAGTGTACACACTATAAACAATAAAATCTGCATTTCTCACCTGTCTTAAAGGGGAGATAAGTACAAGACTTTCTGTTGATCGTGAGCTCCAGTCCAGCTACCAGCTCTTAGTGGTGGCTCAGGATGGTGGAACTCCTCCACGCAGCTCCACGAGCACTGTTTACATCACAGTCCTGGACGAGAACGATAATGCACCCTCCTTCACCCACACTCAGACAGGAGAGCTTCTGCTGCAGGTATTCCAGCTAATATCAACCTCACAAACCTCTCCGTCTTCCAGAGCATGCGTACAGGAAACATCATGACCTGCAGACTGTAGAATTCAACTTTTATAAGCAGCTGTCAGTATCAGAGACTGAAGATTTAAGATCTGAGCCGATGAGAACATTGTGAAAACCAGAAAACCAGGAACATTTTCCTAAGCTCTTGTGTTCTGTGAATTTTCATTCTGCAAAGAAGGATAGGAAGTGAAGGATGAATTACATACGGGTAAAATCTGTACCTGTATGTACAGAGATGATGTTTAAACAAACTGTAAAAAGTAGAAAAGTTCATAATCATATAATGTTCATAATGAGCTCGTCTGAAGGTGTAACAAAAACTTCTGCAGGTGTTGGAAGGTCAACCTGCTGGATATCTGCTGGGTACCATTCATGCCAAAGATCCCGATGAAGGGGAAAATGGAACGATCTTCTACTCCATGTCTGGTACTTGATAAGTGATTATACACACACACACACACACACATATATATATGTGTGTGTTTTTTTGCCTGATCCATATTCTGTACTTTAGGTCCCAGAGCTGAACGCTTCTCTCTGAACCCAAACACTGGAGAGCTGCGGTCCTCCTCACCTCTCAGCCACACTGATCGACCTGAGTACAGCTTCACTGTCCTGGCCTCTGACCGCGGTTCACCCCCTCAGAGCTCCACCACAGCACTGAGAATACTGGTCAGTCTCTCTCTGTGTTCAAGAGTCAAGATCTCTATTCACACTGTTTGGTTTCAAATCTCGTCTTTAGAATTGATGGTTACACACTTGGGGTTGTGAGCACATTTTGTTTTAATTTTTGCAGTTCAGGTAAAAAACATTGTAGTTGGATATGCCAGATTTTGCTGCCAATATAAAAAAGTCTTCGAAATGGTAGCTATGGCACAGTAAGACACATCCGATACAGTCTGTTAATCAGTTTACTGTGAATCACACAGGTTTAAACCACTGGATGACAGCAGGATTATACATCTGAGGCACCTCTGAGCAATACAAACCCTACATACCAATTACTCCCTCAGGACAATTTTCTTTAACAAAATACTTTAGCCACTTTCCCAACAACTTTCCTAACAGTGTATCTCTGGCCTTGATTAGCGATGCCTATAAAACTACAAGAATTGTAGTGAACGCTGAGGGTCTTTGGCCACATCAGAGACTCCCCTTATCCTAGGTTTAAAAATAACACCTTACACCACACAAATTTGCTCGTCACCTTTTCATAACGTGCTACGTGATTTTTTAAATACTGTTACGTGAACATTTTTGTACTTGTAAATTATTCTCTGAGGGAACGGTTCAGGTTTACATCTGGTGCCGAGTTCAGCGTCAAACAAAGGAAATATGGAATGATCTAGCTGGCCTAATCAAGCTTTGCATTCTTGCATTGCAAATTTCCACGGCCAGCTCTTCTCTCCGAGTCCAATTCTTGTAACCTTTCCCGAGCAATGCCGGGAAAATACAGCTGGGTAATTTTAGAAGCTTTTAAAGATGAATGTCTTACTCCAGAGTTTCCTCCCTCGAGCCGTTGTTGTCTGCCACATTTTAAGTGGGATATTACAGTGTAAAACATTTAAGAGAGGCATGATACAGCTGCAGCGCTGTAGGATCCAGTTGTGCTTCCTGCTGTTTGTGTCAAATTCTCCGACTCGTTCTACACTTCAGTAGCCCTTTGAAGAACAATAACGTTCTCATGAAATACCCCAGCGATCAAATTAATATTTCTCAAATGAGTCAAATGGAGTGGAAACAGACGCAACCGACAGCAACAGTAGTAAATTCCAGCGTGCAAACGGCTGGAAAACACATTTACACCATCTGACTGTTTAATATTCTCATATAGGCGCCAAGACAAATGATAAAGAACCTAATTGAAATCTAATTAAAATAAATAGCTGTTTTTGTCTGGCTTTTACTTTCAGTATTCGATAGCTGCCGTGCGAACAGCAGTTATGTTTATTTGACGTTCGCCTTGAAATGTTATACACCACTTTATGTGGGATTAACTACTACTGTGTTCTATTATGTTTCATTAGAAGATCATTTCCTGTGTGCCATTGTACTAATGATCCTCATACATAATGATCATTTAACCGCAGTAAAAACACAAATCGGTGGGTTATTCATGAGCACCTGTGCTGTGTGACATGCTTTTCTCAAACTACTCCCTTTCGCCGGAAGACTTGAGGCAAAGCAAGTTGCGTAGATTACAGTAATAAAATAATAAGGTTTAGTTTCTTTTTTTGTAATACTCATTATTTTTCTGCTCTGCTATGTCTTCATCTCCGTCTCTCTGAGTCACTGAATGTTCTCTTCTCACCCTGCTGTTCAGTCTTTCATGATTATCATAACATATTTCATACATAATAACAACATAACAACAACATAATACTTTTAGCGTAATACTTCGCATCTATCATTTCAGCTACTTAATATATGTAAATTTTGCGATTCTTTACAGGTTCTCAGCTCAAGTAAAGGATCGCCATCTGTTAACTCCCAATCAATAATCTTTCATTCTGTGGAAGGAGCTAAACCTGGTTCCATCGTGGGTTCTGTAAGATCGCCTGATTCGCAGACCCTTCCTGAAGCGGGCCTGGTCACATATACGGTGGTTGGGAGCACAGACCGTGATGGAACCTTTGTTGTAGACCGCCACACAGGTGATGTTTACCTGGCACGCGAGCTCGACTTTGAAAAATCTCCACGTTACACTCTTCAGGTTGAGGTGGATGACTTTTCCACGCCCCTTCCGAAAAGTCACATTGTGACATTGGTCATTGACGTCCAAGACAGCAACGATCACGCTCCTCAATTTCCAGAAGACCCCATCACCATAGTCATCCCTGAGAACCTGGAGCCCGGCTCTTCTATCTATACCTTTCAGGCCATAGATAAAGATGGAAGTGGACCTAACAGCGAAATACGTTATTCCATCCTGCAACAGTGGCCAGGCAGCCCAGACCTGTTTTTGGACCCTATTACAGGGGTTCTGTCTTTGGGATCGATGTTAGACCATGAGAGGTCTTTATCCTTTGTCTTGGTGGTTCAAGCGACTGATTCAGCTCCCGATGTAACCCAACGGCGTCATGGCACGATCACCGCCCGCATCTTCGTCACGGATGTGAATGACAATGCGCCTGTTTTCATCTCGCCATCCGTGGTGAGTGTGATGGAGGACCAGCCTGTGGGCTTCATCATGGTCTACGTCATGGCTGCAGATGCAGACCAGGGTGAGAACGGACGGGTGTCGTACCATATCCAGAGTGGCAACACGGGAGGAAAGTTCAGCCTGAACGCTGATACAGGTAAACCAATCAGCAGACTTTATTTTATTTGACCTCGTTACACGTGATTGCACTGCATGCAAATTGCATCATTATGGTCCTGCATTTCTATTTGACTTCCTGTGCTTCTGAGTCACAATCACATAAATGTCTCTTAGTTCTCCTTATCCTGAAATTTGTTAACTCAACACTTAGTCCTGCCTCACCCAGCCCAAGATGTTCTAATCTGTACCGAGATATCTACACACTTTTCCAGTTTGTTTCCAGCACACTTTTCCAGATATCAGTTTGTTTTCGAAGCAAGGCAGGAGTGTGAGATGATACACACCGCTCAGCTGGTAGCTATTTATAGCATGTTCTGTCACTGACAGAAAACGTAATTGTGTTTCTCTGTTCCAGCGTGCTTTGTTGTGGATCTCCTCACACTCACCCCCAGAACTGAGGGACCTCCGGGGTTTATCAAAGTTTGATGTTTAATGCTTTGCTAAAACATTTGCAGTTAAATGTTTATCTGTTGATACACCTTC
The DNA here is from genome assembly GCA_036877575.1 of Botia almorhae. Classification (NCBI taxonomy): domain Eukaryota; kingdom Metazoa; phylum Chordata; class Actinopteri; order Cypriniformes; family Botiidae; genus Botia; species Botia almorhae. Next base: position 31,014 of record JAZGTJ010002951.1, read on the forward strand.
CTAAAGTTTGTAGTGGATGTGTAGCGTACAATTGCTGCATGAACAGCCAGTTAGTTCTTAATTTCATAATGTGGTTCAAAGAGAGTTGAGTAAACATAACATAGAAACAGTTCTTTGTTCATTTCTAGCCAAATAAAAAGCAAGTCATGGTGATGACCTGCTGTTCAGTAGAAAAGAGAGTCAGATGTTATTCCAATAAATGCTGTGATGGAATTAGTGAATGATTCATTAAAATAATTCAGTGAGTGATTTGTTTAAAGATTCGACTCATAAGAATCAGTTGTTGTTATGATAGTTAGCTGATAGCTACTGATAGTTAGCTGATGGTAGAAATGTGAATGAAAATGATAACAGTAAACTTTAATAATAAGCTCAACGTAACATTTGTCCTCTTTACAAAGCGCAAACTCTCTGTACAAACCACCTACTCAGCAGGTGTAAAATAAATCCCTAATATCTCCACGGTTGATGTTTTTAGAATGAAAGAGGAAAATCTTCTCTTGCTTTCTCCGTATGTGATCAGAGCATGACGGCTGAGGAGTCATGTTGTCTGAAAATATTTCAGCGGGTAATTCTAACCAGATTAAGGCCTCAGAGGCGTGTTAGCTCAGCGGTATGGAGATAGAAGAGAGGGAATAATAAGTTAAAACAGAACAAAAACACCCTCTAGTGTCTTGGTTCCCATCATGTCTGTGCGGCACTGCTTTGAATCGTTGTGTTTGGTTCTTTAAAAGCATGAAATTGAGATTGGATTAATGGGAGGGCTGCTTGCTTGTGGTGGGCTAACGACAGGGGTGCGGGCACCCCCAAATTTGAGCGGGGCACGACAGGCAGGGCTGTTGCGTGTCTGCAGCGCTTGTTTATTCTCTCTCATTCTGTTTGCTGTGGAACAAACTCCTAAACTGCGGCCAGATCATTGAGCAAGGCTGTAAGAACGTTACCCTAACATTTTTTGATAACTTTAGGAGCACTGTGAGAGAATGTTCCCTGTTAGCTGGGAAGCTTCTGGAATGGTTTTGAAAGAAGTTCTTTTTCATGTGTGATCATATTATTTCACACTCTGCATGACGTCCACAGGCGTCAACTCGTTCTGTGAGATGATGTCACTGATCACAGCACGCTGGAAATCAATCTTTGTTGTGTGACCGTGTGAATGAAGCTTCGGTTAAAAGGGTATTTGTTTTGGCTTCAGTCCTCAACAGTTTACATCATGGCTTTATTTCTTGTGTAATTGTTTAAATGCAGTATTATTACCTCATTACGTTTATCCTTATTATATTTATCATATAGTAGCATATAACCCATTGCTTATTTTCTCTGTAGGGTCTTTGTCTATTCTTAGGCCAGTTGATCGTGAGGAGCAAGCTCTCTATAATCTGACCATAGTGGCAGAAGATCACGGCTCTCAGCAGCACTCCAGCACCCAGTTACTGTCAGTCCAGGTGATCGATGTAAACGACGAGGCTCCGTACTTTGAAGAAAGTAAATATGAAGCTTTTGTTGCAGAGAATCAGCCAGCAGGGACCACAGTGCTGGTGGTTTCAGCTTCTGACTTGGACCAAGGTAAAAAATATCCCGCAATATATAACATCAAAACCAGCTTTTGTTTTATGATTGTATTTGTTACACCGCTCTCTGAAATACTTGATTCTGATTGGCCAGTCTTGACATTTCAAGGTCAGTTACTCGCTGATAATGGCCACTAAAACTGTTAACCCGCCACTCATCTGGCTACTCCGAGTCATCTTGACTAGTTGTACTTGCATGTTAAATGCATCTCTTTCACATGACCACGTGTCACTGAGTGGACATTCAAATTAAATATCTTCATGCAAGGTTTTCCTGGATCTCTGATTGGAATGCCACACAAGTTTCTGATCAGAACTCAGATGTTAATTTGAAACAAACTGTACTGTTTGTGAACACGCACTTCCCTCCTTTAAAAATGATGTGAATGTTTGTTTACAGCTAACATTTCCCAAAAAACATCCAGGCTGAGCCCTTCAGAAGTAAAAGCGTGTGGTTTTAATTGTTGCCAGTCTCGGGGGAGGTAGAGGGGGGAGCGCTGCATTCTCCTGGTCTTACTCAGGGGCAAATAAAACAGAAGGATCATAAACTTTCTCTCCATGAACAATTAGCGAGGTAAACAGGTGACACCGTGCCAGATCGTTTGCCTTTTGCACGCAATCCGCCATCTAAACACCAAGGGGAGGGGCGGCGTGGCCAATTGCTTAGACAGCAATATTAAGTACATACACACAAAAACAGGGTGTGCCGTTGAGCTTACCCGTTCCGTGAGAAAAGTCAATTGTGCAAAGTGAACACAGTATCTCGCTTTTTTTCGGAATGCACGCTAACATTCCTGCTTGAATTAATCCGGGGTCCTTTATTTGTTGTGCTTTTGCCACAGGGACCAATGGAGTCGTTACATACGGCAACATCGTGGGAGATGAATTCAGCATCCATCCAGTGACGGGAGTCATAACAACCACCACAGCTTTGGACAGGGAGGCCCAAGGGTTTTATGATGTGACAGGTACAGGTGCTGATTCACAACATGAGTTTGTTCTCCAGTAGCTCTCAGATGTGTTTTTAATGGCTATGATGGCAGTTGCCTACAGTCTCATGACATGGCTGAGCACATGTTTGGTGAGTCAGTTTATAACCTCGTTCTCATAAACAGTTTATGTCAGAGACGGTGGTTCCCCGCCCAATTTCGCCAAGACCACAGTGCGTGTGACAGTGCTGGATGAGAATGATAACAGGCCCGCCTTTGGCCGACTGTACTACAGCCTGGAAGTGCCTGAGAACCAGGAGTCTGTGACACTCTTCACCATTAGAGCCACAGATCAAGACTCTGGAGACAGTGGGGAGCTGCACTACAGAATCACTGGTGCGAGTTGCAGTCCTGTTACATTATAAATGTTGATTATAAAATAATATATAGCATTATAAAAATTCAACTACGATAGTAAGTGATTACATAATACCAGTAAAGCATATAAGACATTTATAGACATGGATGTAGAAGACATTCGTTCCAATGTACATAATGTTCCAATGTTTAAATCCTTGTTTAACATGTTAACGTGTTAAATGGACATGATTGGAGAAGAACATGCATTCCAACACCTGGTGATATATACATGATATATTTTAATATGTTTTTGTCACAGAAGGAGACCCTTTTGGTAATTTCCACTTGAACAGGAAATCAGGTGTGCTGTCCACTTCCAGACCGTTGGACCGGGAGTCCAAAGCAGCATACACCCTCGTTGTGGAGGCTCAAGATCAGGGCTCACCATCTCTCTCAAGTACCGTCATTCTGGACATCAATGTGTTGGACCTCAATGACAATAGCCCAGTGTTCCCAAGCAGCAGCTACTCTGTGGAGGTATCAGAAGATGCCCCAGAAGGTTCTCTAGTTGTAAAGGTATCAGCCTCTGATCAGGATGAGGGATCCAATAGTCAGATGGTGTACTTCCTGAGCCAGGAGTCCAGAGGTATGTTTATTGTAGACCAACACACAGGACGCATCAGCACAGCTGCAGTTCTTGACAGAGAAAAAGTGTCCTCCTACAGCTTCCAAGTCTACGCCATGGACTCCTCAGCCACCGACCCCCGTAACACTTCTGCTCAGGTGACTGTTCACGTCTTGGATGTAAATGACAATGCCCCCTTCTTTATCACAGACCCACTCATCATCAATGTGTCCAGTAGTGGTATCTCCAGCCACAAAGTGCTCGCCACTATGAAAGCTGAAGATAAGGACTTTGGTGCAAATGGATCAGTATTTTATCGGTTTGCAAACCCAGTCAAAGGTTTTACCATAAACTCCTTGACCGGAGACATACAGGCCACTGAGAAGCTCCATGCACTAACCCAGAGCCAACGGACTCTTATTGTGGAAGCCATGGACCAGGGAAGCCCATCACAGTCTTCTCTTGGAGTGGTGGTTGTGTACATCAGAGAGCAGAGTTACCGTGGCATTCGCTTCTCTCGCAACACTAGGGACATTAGCCTGCAGGAAAATGCTGCTAAAGGTGTGATGTCATCAAGTACCGGAAGCATATGGCTGGCTATCAAATAATAAAAGCTGCAATCCATAATTTTTTGGGGTACAAATTAGCAAAAATTCAGTTAATTAGTTATTAAGCAAGTACATGACAGATCAGCGTTCAACACAATCTCCTTACCTCCTTCCCCACAATTCCCAAGAGTAAGTTTATAATAATTTAGAATTTGAGCTATTTTGTCTGATTTCTCAGAAAATGTTGGTTTGGCTTCATTTGACTTCAACATACTAAAGAAACGTGCTTAGTACCTGCAATTATGTTTCAAACAGGGCGATAGAGAGGCAAAAGTTACGGATTGCAGCTTTTAACGTCTTATGTTGTGCATTGGATATGAAGATAAATGGAGATGTAAATAAAACTGAGGTTTTGAGACTGAGTGCTTGTTTTAATTGTGAAAGGTCTTTCACAGGTACAGCGGTCATTCAAATACAGGCTTACCATCCTGATGGTTCTAGCAGCGGTATCAACTACAGAATTTTCAGTGGCAACAAGCAGAAGTCCTTTACCATCAGTCCTAACACAGGTATGATGTTAAAGCTAGGCCTAAATATACAGGAATTGGTTCTCAACCCTTTTTGACTTTTTAACACCCCGCCTGATGTCTACAACAAGGTTTGAAGTTATGCCAGGCCTTGGCATAACTAGAAAGATTTTCACAAGGTGTAATATGCTAATTTTTAGTTAAGTTTATCTTTATGCTTATTTTAAATTATTTTAAGTCATTGTGAGGCCCCTTTGGAAGTTTGTTGAGGCCCCCTAATGGGCCCCGGCCCCGCTGGTCAAGAAACACTATGTTCATTTATTGTGATAATAGTCTTTTATTGGAGAGAATATTGGCCAGTAGTGAGAATACATTCATTGTATCTTCTTAGGTGAGATTTGGGTAGAAAGCTCTTCAGGTCTGGATTTTGAGGAAACCCCTCGGCTCCGCCTGGTGGTCAGGGCTGAAACTGCATCTTCTAGCTCCTTCATGGCAGTCAACCTCCTCCTGCAGGATGTCAATGACAACTTACCTCGCTTTCAGCTTCACAACTATTTTGCTTATGTCCGTGAGGCTCAGGGCTATGATCAACCTATTATTCAGGTGAAGTAATCTCCCTGTTTTAACAGTTGCCGTTTCTTCATAAAAGTGTAAAGTTGTGCAGTACAACTTTGTATATATTTTTGTTGCAAGTCCGAAACGTTTCCTCTGCTTTTCCCACAATGTTTTCATTGTCCATGATGAGAATATAGGGTCAGCTGTCCTACATAGCCACAACCCAATTCCCTCTTTATTTAGAGAAACTTGCAGTTCCAAGTTCAACATTGCTTAGAGGTTCAGGTTACGTTTAAGCAGCTGTTGCAAATCTGCCTGTATTTTTATTGCCAATTTCGCCTGTAATTCTCTCAGGTGCTGGCTGATGACCTGGACCAGGGTCAGAACGGGCAGGTGACCTACTCCATAAGGTCTTCATCCATGAGCAGTCTCTTCAAGATCGACCCCATCGCAGGCAGCATATCCACTGCTGCCATCATGGACAGAGAGATCTGGACACATACCAAGTACTTTTGTTTATAAAGTTTAAATGAACTTTTTACTACACCTTTCTAAAATAGGTTGATTGAGAATATTTACTCCCTTCTATTTCTTAAAGGGATAGTTCACTTAATTTGTTTTTTTATCATTTACTCACTCCTATGTCACTCCAAATCTGTATGACTTTTTTCTTCGGTGTTTAGTGAATTCTCTCCTTTGACCTCATTGTTATGTCTCCAGTCTAGTTATTATGGCAACAGACAGAGGCACCCCTCGGCTAGCAGGCTCTGCCACTCTCACAGTGATCATTGTGGACTTGAATGACAACAGTCCCACCATCCCTGTTCCACGAGAAGTGCGGGTCCCCGAGAGTAAGTTGACTGCTGTGTGAACTCGGTATCGCTGCTGTAATCAATGAGCTAAATTTCCTATTTTTTTCTGGTGGACGTGCAACGAGGCACACCGCACTGAAAGATTGCCAGAAGCCCTAAATGGTTATTTCCTGTCACTGATGTAGAACGATGTGTCCAATAATGGTGGGCATATACTTGCTAAACCTAATACTTTGAAAGGTGAAACCAAACCGGAAATTTTGGGGGGGTTTTTTTGGAAGATTTTTATGTTCTCTTTTTTGCATTTTATTTTTAGATACCTTGATTGGAACTGTGATCACCCAGATAACAGGGAATGATGTGGATTCTGGGCCACCTCTTTTGTATTCCCTTATCCTGGACCCAGACTCTCAGGGGAAGTTTGGAATACACCGCTACGAAGGAGGTGTGTCCTTAACAGCGCCTCTGGACTTTGAAGAGAGGACGTGGTACACATTGACCGTCATCTCCTCAGACTCCAGACAACAGAGTCAAGCAAATCTCACCGTACTTGTGGAGGATGTTAATGATAACGCTCCGGTCTTCTCTCAGGACCTTTATGAGGTATAGAACATTGGGAAAATCATGTTCATGAGGGAAAAACTTAAAGCAGCAATCCGTAACTTCTTTTTGGTTAAAAGTAAGCAACAGTTTACTATCAGTTACTGAGCAAGTACATAACGGATCAGTGTTCAAATCGATCTCCTTACCTTCCACTGAATCATAACAGTAAACTTATAATAATGCTTTATAACTTGACCTGTCTGGTCCAGTTTCCCAGGAAATGTCAGTTTGACTTTAACATAGATAAAGATAAACATGTAAAGTGAGCTGCAATTTTATGTTTTTCAAACAGAGATGGCAACAGAGGGGCAGAGGTTATAGATGGCAGCTTTAATTTGTGTGTTTAGCATTAAAAATTAAACAGTAACTGTCGGTCGCAAATCATTATCAAATTTTTAAATTTAAACTAATGTTTTATTGATATTATATGAGAGGGATATTGTACAGTCAGCTGGTCATTATTAACTGAGCTATTTGTGCAATAATGTGTATATGTGCAAAAAAATATGGTTTAGTGATCATTATACAGACACTTTGACCACATAATGACCAATCAGAAATAATTTAATGTTGATACAGTCATGATGTTAAAATATTTTTTGTCAATAGCACTTTTAAGCATTAAAAAATTATTTTCTAGAATTAAACGAAAAATTAAATGTATACTGTACTGTTTAAACAGGTAGTGTTAAGGCCAGTTTTTGTCTTTGGCAGGTCACTCTGGCAGAACACTTGCCAGCAGAAAGCTCAGTTATCACAGTAACGGCTACAGATAAGGACTCTGGAGACAACGGAAGGGTAACATACAGGGTTGTGTCAACAAAAGATATGTTCCACATCGACCCAAGCAATGGTAATTTATCCCTGTTGCATATTGTCATTCATTCAAATCTTGGTCAAATATCTTCCTATATTTTTTATCTGTAGTTTATGAAGGTGATGTGATCATGTGTGTCAGGTTTGCGAGCAGAGGAAGAACCCAGATGCAGGCAGCGGTAAAATTATAAGGTTTTATTAAACAAATTTAAACATAAAAGTGAGAACAGAAAGAAATA
>JAZGTJ010002952.1:0-20782 GCA_036877575.1 Botia almorhae
CATAACCTTTTACTACCTGATTCATTCATTCACATAACCTTTAAACACCTGATTCATTCATTAATTTACGTAACCTTTTACTATTTGATTCATTCATTCATTTACATACCCTTTTACTACCCGATTCATTAATTCATTTACATAACCTTTAAACACCTGATTCATTCATTCATTCATTTACATAACCTTTTACTACCTGATTCATTCATTCATTTACATAACCTTTTACTACCGGATTCATTCATTCATTTACATAACCTTTTACTACCGGATTCATTCATTCATTTACATAACCTTTTACTACCTGATTCATTCATTCATTTACATAACCTTTTACTACCTGATTCATATAAACATTAATTTTCTCTACTTCATTTATTTACTTTTAGGCCACTATATGGTTAACTCACTAACTCACTCACTCACTCACTCACTCACTCACTCACTCACTCACTCATATCTACTGTAAGCTTTGGCAGGCAGATTTCCTCACAGAATTTCAACCCTGCTTTCCTCATTGGCTGTTGAAATCTAAAGTCTCGCCCCCTTGTGGAGTGATAAAGTGGCAGAAATATTACAGATTATTCAAATGTGACAATGCAACTTTTACACGTTATCAAAACGTTTATTGGTTTGTGTTGGTAAGTTCTACAATCAATACTGTTTTGTTTAAAAAACTCATGTTCATTGTCACGTTATTAAATACCTGCCCGTCAAAATGCTTTACGCTAAACTGCTGTGTGTTTTATTTCTGCATCACATGCGTCAGTGGTCGCAGTGTTTCATTCAGTCCTGCTGTAACACATTTCAGCAGCGAGTGCGCTTAAAACACTAAACACAGCACTGGTGATAATGGGTTCTGGGAGGCAATTTGTGTCATCCTGCAGCCCCATTCACAGCTAATCCTCCAGACACAACACAAAGCAATTAATCTTTTAAAAGGCTTTTTCTGCCTTTTTTTGTTCGTGGTCCTCAGCCTGAGTGTTCACCGGGTTATAGAGTTAAAGGTACGAGAGGTCAGCTCAGCTTGACTTCAGCTCAGTGCAGATCAAAGGCTTGCATTAACATTCAAACCTTTAAGCCGCAGGCATTGTTGAGTTAAAATATGGATAATTCCGCCGCATATTGAGGGCCGTGTTTCAAGAGTGAGTTTAATATTAGCCGCAGGTTGTGGACAATGCTTCCAGTGCCCTCTTGATCTCATTTTGAAGGTGTATTTGGGGCCGTTTTGGGGACGCTTTTGCTGCCACGCGATTTTCGTGTGAGAAGCAGATGAGAAGCGTCCCTGAGGCTGCAGTTATTTCACCATCAGCAGATTCTCCTGCAGTGATGTTTGTAGAGAGGATCTGCTCTTCATGGACTCGGCCGTCTCAGCTTGAGTCTAGCTACAAAACGTATGTTGATACGTAAGCCAGAAATACAATCAAGCCTCTACTGAAGAGAAAGACTGAGGGAGTGATGGAGAGAGAGTGACAGACGGAGAGTAACTGAGCGTGTGCGATTACTGCCTCGTAGTATTGTTACTACAGGTACTGTTGTGGAGTGATACTAAACAATGAAGCATCCCAAAATCAGTACTGCTGGATGGACGCTCGACCAATCAGACTCAAGGAACAGATACACCATATACTGTATATGTAACATGGGTTCATGTATAATTGTAACTTCATAGCACATTTTTGTAAGGAGTTCTCTCTCTCTGTGTCTCTCTCTCTCTCTCTCTCTCTGTCTCTCTCTGTCTCTCTCTGTCTCTCTCACTCTCTCTGTCTCTCTCTGTGTGTGTCTCTCTCTCTCTCTCTCTCTCTCTGTCTCTCCCTCTCTCTGCAGGAGCAGTATGTGTTTGTTCATGATGCCATCTTGGAAGCGTGTTTGTGTGGGAACACAGCTATCCCAGTGTGTGAGTTCAGAGCTGTGTACTACAACATCAACAGACTGGATCCTCAGACCAACTCCAGTCAGATCAAAGATGAGTTTCAGGTGAGCATCACACAATCTTAATATTACTTATGAGAAACAGACACACATGAGACAAGTGTTGTAAGACAGTAAGAGTACAGAGCTCAAATGAATGGATAGAATAAGTGTGAATATCTTTGCTCTGATAATTTGAAAAGAAACGTTTGAGTTTGTATGGAAATCTCTGACTTTTGATTTCAGACTTTGTAGTCTAGATAAATCTGAGTTCGATGTTGAGATCTTTTCAGAAAGTCTCAGAAAGTCTTTAGAAAGCCTGTTGTCCAGAATCAACATTGTCCAATTGCTCTCCATCAATTCTCATTACAGTCTCAGAGAGACAATGGAGATATTAAATAGATCTCATTTATGATTTCTGTGGGTGTTAAAACAGTGAGAACAAAGAAAAATCTTAGTTGTGTGGCTGAAGCTCTTAAACTATAATCAGCGAGCTGCACCAGCAGCCCACGTCCAGCACTCATTTATTGAATCCTCTGAGGTTTCTCAGCGGATTGGCAGAATTATATTATGGCTAAAGATTCTGCAGCTTTTTCGAACAACTTTGTCAGTCTCTCATGAGGCTCACGTGCGACTCCATCGCGGTTTCTCTTAAATTCAAAGTTCTTTTGAATAAGTCAATCGTCAAAGCGGAGCAGCTTCCATAATGCATTTAGATGAGACAGGTGAGTAAAAACTCGGTGACTCCGACTTCAGGAGGGAAAATGTTTTTTTACGAGCCATTGGCAAGCTGCCGGAAGCCTCATAAAGTCCAGAGCTGAGCTATTGCTTTTCATGGCTCCTTTATGTTTTGTATTCGCTGTGAAATGAGCGAGCCGCAGCCGTCTGAAGCGGAAGGACCGCTTTAGATCTGTGAGGTGTCTCATAAAATATGATGAATATGTTTCTATCTTTCTTTCCTCCTAGATCTTTCATTTTCTATCTAGTGCAGCATCCCTCTATCTTGTAGGTCATTTTTCACTCTCTCTCTTTCTCTCACTCGCTCACTCAGTCTCTCTGTGATTCAGTCTGTCTTATACATAAGTAATGACTGACCTTCAGTTTAGTAAAATATTTGCGCTGGCTGTGGTTGAACTACTAGCGTGAGTGGAATTCGTTTTCACACGCTGTTTTTCCCGAGCACGACCAACAGCCTTTTTTTCTTTATTCAGTATGTTCTATATTCTTTATACTGTTCTGTGTTTTAAAGGCATATGAGAGGATTCTTTACACTTCTTTCCTCAGACTCTGAATATAGTGACCCCACGCGTGCGCCCAGAGGACTGCAGCGTGGGTCTGCTCCCGCGCAACCACGACAAAAACCGCAGCATGGACGTGCTGGCGGTGGATCGTTGCCTGCCTTTCCTCATCTCTGTTGATGGAGAATCCAGCAACTACATAAACGCAGCGCTAATGGATGTATGTTTATTTCAGACTTTGTCTTTTTGTAAAAATATACCTTTTTACTTTTATTAACTGATAAAAATCTATCAATTTACATAATTGTCTAATGTAAATTCCTACCCCCAAACGTTAAAGCTACTCTGTTGTCAGTCTGTATTTTATTTAAAGGTACAGTTTCCCCAAAGTTCCCCAACGCATAAATCCCAAATTAACATGTATAATTTAGATGTAGTCGTTATTTATTTCATTCTTAGCTTGCATATATTCTTTGCATTCGTGTACACTGATGTGCCTCGCTCCTCAAGGCGCGTTCTTCCTGGTTTGACATCAGTGATTAAATGTGATGCTCTGGAACACACCTTGCACACTCTTGAGTGTACTCAAACTCAAATGAGATTTGAGAACAATGGGAGTGCGCGCTCTGGTAACAGCCAAGTAAACCCAACAGAACAGATAACACAGTACCTCACAGAAACAAGACAATCTCCCAGTACAAGACCAGACAGAATCTCTGTAATCTTCACACACTGATCATAATCACTCGTATCATGAATGACCATCTTTCCAAAACATCCACAAATACTCTTCAGATAAAGAACAACAATAAACAGGGTGTAACACTTCCCGTGTTACCAGAGTAATTTCTGTTTTTACTGAATTAAAGAAATGACCGCTGAGCTGATTCTGTGTGATCTTTGTTTATTCTTTTTCTTATGCTCAAATTGAACTTAAACCCTCTTATGAAATCAATAGAAACTTCAGAAACTCAAAGCAATTGACTTCAGAAACGAAAAAAGATCAAATAATGAACAGTTCAGTGTCTTTGGAGTAGTACAAAAAATAGCACTTCCCCAAATGTTGCAGGTTTAGTTCAGCATGTAGAAAAACAGTAAGGACGCTAAAAATACAATGTTTTTGGAGCAACAATCCAACTTCAGCTTTCCTCCTTTTTAGGTCAGCATACAAATTCCTTTTGTGCATAAATGTCTAGCTGATATGAACACTATTCTTTAGAACAGTGTAGAAACAACCTCTAAAAACACAAAGTTTCTCAATCAGGACTCTGAGATTTTCTGGAAGCCAAAAGTAACAACCACATGCTCCCTCTACCAAACCAATCTCTTCTTCTCTGTAGCAGCTACCTTTATATCCTGTATGAAAGCTCTCTAGAGCGCCCTCTAGTGCCCTGTAGTGTTACTACAACCACTCTAGTCATACAGAAATATAGGAAAATAAAATACAAGTAACTTGGGACAGGTTACAAGAGATACGAAGCAAATCTATTAACTGGCCAATGCAGCAGTAATTTATGGAATTCAGGTGTCAGTGTGTATATGAGTGTTTGTTCTAACACACCCTCAGAACTTCATGTCTCTTAGCAAGACTATTACACAGTCCTGGGGGGCCAATCCAGTAATTCACTGTGAATTTGCATCTAGACAAGAACATTTAGGTCTGATTCAGTTGTCTGGATCGCAGCAGTGCAGTAATGACGTTTAGCATGCTTAAACGCATCAGCCTGCTGTATCCTAGAATTGCGGCATGCAAAATCGCATTCAGTGCAGATTATGGCGCATGTTTGCTCTGTTATCTGATTTGCATAATTCTTTTAGTGAAGTCAGCCACTAAAGCAAGTCCTCATGTCTGTATGCAGGTCTTCATTTAGTTCAGGTCACTGCATATGAGAGGCGCATCGTAATGCGTTGGGTGCGAGCTGGGCTCCCATGCACCTTCAGTGGTGAAACAGAGAGTTAACATGTTCATTTATTGATCGTTCTAGAGCCACAAGCAGCCGGCGGCCTTCATCGTAACGCAGCATCCTCTGCCCAACACAGTGGCTGATTTCTGGAGGCTGGTGTTCGACTACAACTGCTCCTCCATCGTGATGTTGAATGAAATGGATGCTGCACAGGTGCGTGTGACCCGCAGGGCTGCAAACTACTGCACTTCGCCTCTGTTTAACAACTGTTATCTATTGGAGCTTGTTGCTTTTGTGTTAGATGGTGCGATTTATTTTCCTGATAGTGTTTTATTGATTTTCTTTTAAAGTGTATGTGAAAAAAAAGCAGAATCCAAAAATGGCATATAAAATCCAAAACAGCAAGAAAATGAAAGAAACTGACATTTATTTTGTCTTCTAAAAAGAACGGCATGCATTACAATAGCAAAAACAAAAAAACAAAAAGAACAGTTATTATACATGTATTTATTTTTAACAATATTATCTTTAACCTTTATCTTTAACGAACGACCACTTCTTTTGCGTCACATGTTGTGTGTGTTTTGTTCTGGTGTCCCTGCAGCTCTGCATGCAGTACTGGCCTGAGAAAGGCTCCTGCTGCTACGGTCCCATACAGGTGGAGTTCATCTCTGCCGACATCGATGAAGATATTATCAATCGCATCTTCAGGATCTGTAATATGGCGCGGGTGAGCGAGAGAGAGAGAGGGAGAGAGAGAGAGCATTACAGCCAAATAAAATCAAACACACAGATTGGGGTGATGGGGGTCCTAAAAAGTTTGCATTTGAATGTAATATTCCATTTGTAAGGTCATTTAGGGTGTAAATGACATTTCAGTTCTCACGGAAGTTAAACTGTCACTGAGAGTGTTTTCACTTTGGCTAAATGAATGTTTGTGAACAGAATTCAGGTAATAAAACACCTTTTCAGAGATAAAAACCGGCTCAGGAAGAGATCCAAATTCACTGAAGTGACTTTAATTTAGACTCTTAATATTGCAATAAATCAACAGCGTCTCAGATTATGACCCTGAGCTAGTGAAGTGAGAAATGATGTGAAGCCGGAAAGAGGCCACAACTAGAAATCCATTACCAGTCCAAATGAAAACATCACTCAGCACATCTCAGGCGTCTTTCAATGGATGTGTTTGGCTAGCCGCATATGTCTGACCTCTATAATCACATCAACATTAGCACAGCTCATATAGTCATGACCCAGCAAACAGGGAACGTTCTAAAAAAGTTTCTTTAAAGTTATCAAAATGTTCTTGCAGTAACATTAGTAAAATGTTTCTTTGTTATATGTCACATCAGTAACGCTATTCTTAAGTAATTGTTATTTAATATTATTAAAAATATTATTATTTAAAAATGTTACAGACTTGTAAAAATGTTTAAATACTGTTCTTATAACCAAGCAATAATGTTAATACAACATCTAAAAAACGGAACGTTTTAAACATAACTTTTTTTTAACGTTTTTGTTACTTAATGTAAATGTTTTGAAAACTTTTTAAATGTTAGCTGGGAAATTTGCCATGTGAGTTAGCTTAGCTTTACTTCAGCGCATATTAGCATTCATCACCGCAGCTTCATGTGTTTCTACAGCTCTACCGAACGCTCATTCCCGCCTTTCCTTTGCTCTTTCCCTTCTTCTTAACTGCAACTGACAAGCGACATTTACCGGGCAGCTAATCAGCGTCGCCACGGCATAGAGCCACAAAATAAATAAGTGTCACAGCAGCACAAATTTGCCGTGAAATGGCCCCTTCGATGGCAAATTGTGGGTAATACTGTTCTCATTTACTGGATCCGGTCCGACTGTCGTATCCAGCAGACATCTCTGTTTGGTTTGGTTTGTCTTTGTGTCGTTTTGTTTTTCAGTAAGAAGAGCGTTATTTACCTACTCAAACTGAACGTTTACCAGCATACGGTTGTCTAGAGAAGATTTCTGTACCTTCAGCGTTGTGCTTCCATGGCTCAGGGCACTAACAGAGTTCTCAGTTACATTTCAAATCTGTCTCGGATGTTTCACCTAAAATTCCTGGCAAGTTGGAAAGGATGAAAATAGGCACAGTTGTTGACATACAGCAAGAGCACAGAGCTACACAAATGATGCTTATATAAAGTTCAGTTATATCCCAGAATTAGATGAGAAATGTTTGAGTTCATATCCTGATGTTTGTTGACTTTGATGTCTTGGCATATATGAGCACAGTCTGAGACGTGGCTGAGATCTCAAACTCTAGAAGAGACACGTGTGATATTGAGGAGGAGACATCTGCAACAGTTCAAACGAGACCTTTGAGAGACTCAAGAGATCTCATTTGTGATTTGGCTTTATGGTTTGTCAGTTTCACACAGTGAAACATGACTTCACACAAACGTTCATGAACAAAGAGTCTTAATGCTTCTCCTGTTCCTCTTCCAGCCTCAGGATGGCTACCGGCTGGTCCAGCATTTCCAGTTCATTGGCTGGCCGGCGTACAGAGACACGCCGCTGTCCAAGCGCTCCATCCTGCAGCTGGTCAGACGATTGGCCAAGTGGCAGGAGCAGTATGATGGAGGAGACGGCCGCACGGTGGTCCACTGCCTGTGAGTACAACCTCCAGAACGCCAGAAGCTCCACTGCCCACATGCCCACATGAGCAATGCTGTGAAGATGCAAATATTCCAGAGTCTACAGCCAATAATTCAGGGCTGTTCACTTCCATTCCTGAGGGCCACGTCCTGCAGAGTTTGTTGATAGCATTCAATATGTTTACATAATAGATTCCAAGTCTAAATGTAAGATGTGACACTAAAACTCGAAACTGACTCCAAGATAAAAGCATATCACCTTTGAGCCACCGAGAATCTTATCAGTGTCACAAAATAAACCCAGATGGATACAAAAGACCTGACAACTTCATTTCTCTACAGTTATTGTCAAAAACTTCAGAACAGGTGTTGAATACTGAGCGATTTCCCCAGCAAAACGTTTCAAAATGTCATTCTTGTCAAAGAATGATGATGTAAAATTCACTTTGAAGACGTGAGATTTCTCTCCGTTTGTAAAATCAGGTTTGTAAAATCAGGTTTGTAAAATCAGGTTTGTAAAATCTAAAGAACGGTTTAAATGGTTTTTAGATTAAAAACTACTCAATAATCAAATGAAATTTAAACATTCCTTAAGTGATATATCCTTTTTACTTTTTTTTCATTAGCGCTGGGTTGATGCTGGTTTAGCTGATAATAGCTGTAAATTAATTGTAGTGATGGTGGTTTCTCATTGACCAAGCAAGTCTTGCTTTATCTAGTCAAGATGCTTTGTTAAAGTAACAGAAATAGAAGTCATTCAGTATTATAGCATATATCAAAGTACAACAGGATACCATCACAGTACCACAGTAGGAACTGTAGTCCCAACTCTCTGTTGTGCTGTAGTCACGCTGCTGTTCTTGCATGTTTTCTTTAGCTTCATGTCAGTGTTGAATGCGCAGGCTGGAGGCTGTTCACTGTGTAATCACAATGACTGTAGTTTTTTTACAGTAAAAACTACATCACCTTTACAGCCCGAGATGTTATGAAACAGAAGTAATGTGATGGTAATGACATGTGTCATGTAAATGTAATGAACTTACGGTATGTTAACGTTGCATATATATTGAAAATGATGAGATGTTTGGTTGTTTATCTCCTCAGAACTGGTGGAGGACGCAGTGGGACCTTCTGTGCCATTTGTAGCATCTGTGAGATGATCCAGCAGCAGAACATCGTGGACGTGTTCCACACAGTGAAGACACTGAGAAACAACAAAGCCAACATGGTGGAGACGATGGTAAGTTCTACACATCTACTACAGGCTGTTTTTTGGCAGGTTTGTGAAAGGAAATCTCTCAGTGTTTGAAGGATCTTAAAAGGATCTTCCCCAACACTGTTGTGATTGTGAACTTTCTGCTTTATTGAGATCCTCCACACTGGCCTCAGATTGTTCTGGAGTCTGAGTGGTCGTACAATCAGGTGGATACAAACTTCAGAGAGGTTGTTGAACTTCTAAATGATGTTGCACCTGAAGCAACGGTTCGTCTGGTGCCCTCAGACTGTTTGCTGTTCTTTAGCGCTTCGAGACGGAAAACGAGCGTAATTACCCCTCACCACTGAGAAAGACAGCTGCAGGTTCTCACAGGGCGACTCTGAGACAATCTTATCTTGAGTGTAATAGGCGACTGCTGCAGGTGCAATTAGACATCTGTCAGACCTCTTCCACTGATTGCTCTCGAAACATCTCGCTCAGCTGGACAGAAGTGAGAAACCCACAGCTGTGCGTCTGAAAGACCCTGAACTCCAGGACTATCACGGTTCCTGAAGTCATGGAAAACCTGCAAATATTTGGGAATTTTAAAATCCACTTAAAAAACAATTTGCATGCCAGAAAACAGGATGAAAATAAAAGAACTTCTACAGTGAATTTATTTCTAATTATTCCCAGTTTTTTCAAATATTGCATCAGCTAGATTCTTCCCTGTGTGTGTGTGTGCAATGCCTATGAAACGATCTTAATAAAATCTGTATCCTGTTATTATGAATGACTGCAGAAATCTCACTGCAGATGGCCGGTGAACCTGCTTCTCCATTATAACCTGGCGATGTTTTCCTATAATAAAAATGACAGTATAATATCTTTGTAATGTTTTATCAATGTTGAGGTGAGGAGAAAACGCGTTTGAAGTCCCCTGAGCGTCGTCTTCCTTTGACCCAGTAATGAATTTTTGCCGTGGCTTCTGTTTTTATTTAGGAGCAGTACAAATTCTGTTACGAGGTGGCCCTGGAGAGTCTGAACGCCTTCTGAACGTATGAGAGGTGAAGACGAGAGAAAAACAAGCTGGGTAATCTTCTCTCCATCAGACGGACAGCTCATCTGAACAGACACCTCGTACACACCTTACTCTCAGCTACTGTGATGAGAACAGAAAGTTCTGCCCTCGACTCGCTCGTTGTAAAATACTGTATAAATAAAACAAAATGTTACTCGCCATTTCTTTCTTCTTCTGTCAATGTCCAGAACCCGAGCGTGTTTCCTGGACCGTGAAGTGATTCTTGTACAGGTTTTCTTTTTCTTTTTAGCTGTACGCCTTGAATGTTTCCTGTCAATGTAAAGAACAATGGTGAAAGAAATCAAAAATACAAATAAACGTTCTTTTTACGTGCCACCTGGGATTAACCAAATAGACTTTCCCTGAGCTCTGTACAGATTTAAAGAAAATAAAAAGACAAAAACAAGTACGCTTAAGCAAATTTGCAGAGAAACATGAGGACGGATATTTTTGTTATTCTGATGGTTTTGTGGTTCCTCTTTGCATTCGTCACTCAGTCTCTCTCTCACGTGTTTGCAGTTTGACTACAGATGATGTTCTGGTCGTGGGAAAGTTGGACATTTAGGATGATTTTTGTTTATTGCTATTTCTGTCTTTTTGCAGTGTTTGTACTTTCTGTTTCCTGGTCTAGGCAGTGATGAGGATTTTAACTAAAGCTTCAGTATTTTTTCTGTCATTTGCACTTTAAATGGTTTTTACCTTCAAGGATAAATCTCATGAAAACTGCAGATAAATATCTGGGTCATATTTCATTCCAAAGTGAGAAGGAAACCAGAAAACATATTTTGCATAAAGTAAATAAAGCTTATTTTTAGGACCATTAAGATTCTGACATGATTTTCATAACAGTTAAGAAAATATAAACGCTTCTTTCCCCAGCGTAATGTAACATGAAACATTTTTAAGTATTATTATTAGAAAATAAAAGCACATTTGTAAGCATATGTGTGCTCATGGCAGTGTTTGTACTCATTTAATTTACACTTTTTTGAAATAAAAAAATGTGTCCAAACAGAAAGTTTTAATTTTATTACAGTAATGGAGAAATGTTTTATGTATTAAAGAGAATATGTAAAGGAAATGAATTGAAATTCACTTAATAGTCTTTAAACAGTTTCTGTATGCCAAAATATTTTGCTTTGGATTTTGGGCTGAAATATGACCTGGACATGTTCTTGAGATTCACCCTGAATCTGTATGTAAGTGCCATAATCTCACGTTCAATTAAACAAAAGAAAATCTGCCCCCAGCCCACAGGCAGGACTCATATCAGCAACATTCTGAAACTGTCACGACCAGTAAAACAGCTGGACTCAACAAAACAACTCCATAAGCTTTTCTAAACAAACTGTAACTGCTCAGCAACATTTTGCAATGTGATAATGCAGGAAATTTGAGTTGTAAATTCAAGATTTTTGCACGAAAACTGTGACTTGACTGTGATTTCTGCTTTTTGAACTGCTGAAAGTTGTATTTCCAAGAAAATGTTCTTTAGAATGTCTTAAAGAAACCAGATGTTACATGATGGCGATTGGACACCCAGCCAGAGTTTATAATCACAATGAAGGGAAAATAATTTGTTCTGATTTGTAATGTAAACAGTTCTGATTTGTAATTTTTTTGGTCATGTGTTTTTGTTTCTTATGAATTCACTGCCTGTGTTTTGTTTTTGACGGCTATATTTTAATGTATTTGCACTTTTGTTTAAACTATTATTTATCATTTCTTTGTCTAGCGAAGTGCTATGTAGAGCTGGTTATTTCATTATCATGGTGGTTCTGTTGCTTGGAATTGTGATAACTAATAAAGGGACCAAAATGTTGAACAGCCGCTGTCCTCAACCACTGAAGATCTGTTTGTTGATAAAAACATTTCCTTACAAGCATCAGTGTCCACAGCTCTGCACCTGTAGATCTTTACAGTCCTACACACTGAAGATACAAGAAGTCATTCTTAGAAATAACCCTACAGATGTAATTTTCATAGCTATGACAGTCTATAAGGTTGTTTGGGTGAGAATGCTCTGCATAGGTTAGACTGTGTGTTCATTTTCTCCATGCACGTTCTGAAGCAGAAATAATACTGAAACATTGGACAGTGAAGGTGCTGCTTTAAGTATTGAAGCCTCAGACTGCAACAGAGACTGAAAACCTCAGAACTTCCCTTCAGATTCGCAGACACAGAAATAACCTGTCTGCGCTGCTTTGATGTCAAACATATAAACCA
This sequence comes from Botia almorhae, assembly GCA_036877575.1. NCBI lineage: Eukaryota > Metazoa > Chordata > Actinopteri > Cypriniformes > Botiidae > Botia > Botia almorhae. Next base: position 12,177 of record JAZGTJ010002952.1, read on the forward strand.
GCTGAGGATTCTGAAGAAAATCAGCATAACTTTATACTTTTAGGCACCAGGTCTTATTTTTATTACCAGGCAGTTTTTGAGCTGGAATACACTAAACATACAATAGTTCACATGTCACATGTTCAGCTCTATATTAGCACTGTACTGCTAGCGGCTAAGTGCCACAAAAAACTGCTAATACTCAGTTTCTGTTGTTGCGCACACAGACTCATCTTGAGGAACATAGAAGATTTAAACTAGTAAACAGTGGAACGAGACTGACCACCAAGTCTATCTTGACAATAAGCCGCTGTAAAAGATTAGCGCTGGTTAATTTTCACACAGTTTCACAAGTAAATGACCTCAGTTTGCTGCTTTTTCTTAAACATGGCATGAGAAAAGATCGTCTAAATGTGTTTACAGTCGCAGTGAGGAGCTGAGATCCTAGAATAAAAACATTTGTGTTGTTAGCCTGTTGTCTGGATTTCCTGGAGAAATGTCTCGAGTCGGTCTGTGTATCTTCTGTTGAGGATCAGTCGGTATAACTCGTTTCACACCTGCTACACAGCAATTACGCTTCATGTTCTGGAAAAGCTTCATTCGTACAAGTGTAGAGGAAAAACGATTCGTCTTAAAAGGAAAAGCCTCTTACAACACAAATGTGTCGTGTTAGCGCTACATGTAAACGATCATTTCACAGCATCCAGAAAACAAGCACTTTTCATTCCTAGTAAAGCAACAGTTCACTTCAAAATAAAAAACACGAGTATGTAACACTGAAATTTATCATGAAAATGCTCCATTTCCCTCAAAGTCAGTCAAGAAAGATCTACTTTCTGCCATGAAAAGCATGAAAACATTCAGATTTGGATTCATGCTTCTGGGACATGTCTAAAAAACAGACACGTGAGTCGTCTAATATAATTAAATAATTTAGCTCTAGCAAAACTGTTGCTCGGAAAAAAATGTTATTTCATCAGATTACATGCTGCTCGTGTTTAGAAGCCTGTCCTCTGTTTGACCATAACCGTGACTATAAAATAAATCCTGCACACCATCTACAGCGCAGCATTTTCCTGCTGGACCTTGTAAATCTTGTTAAACGATTTCTTCTCACAGCCTACAAATACCGCCAAAATTAACACAGAAAGTGTTGTAGAGATGTAATCCCATTTCAAGGGATCTCTCCTATTTTGAGAACTACAAAAGAGGCCCTTACTTATTCAAGGCTGAAGCCATGGGCCATTCTGTTTGGTGGTTCTGTGATGGTGCTACTGTAGCTTCTCTGCTAGACGGTTCTGTTGGTCCAGTACGCTGCAGCGATAACTTTATAGTGTCTGTCAGTCAGTTCTGTGAGCCAGGACCTCACACAACTGCAAAATTATTAATCCTCTCTTGAAGTAAAGCCATCGCAAGGCAGGTCAGTGCTGATGAATTATTAACACTGTTTATAAACATTATTATTTTACACCTGTGGTATATGTGAGCAACCTGTGGTGAAACTGCCTCAGGTTTCACTCAGAGATGAGCAAACTCAAGGCTGTCAGATGATCTGACCACGCAGCCATCTGATTGGTTACAAGTAGTTACTTTAAAAGGTCAAGAAAAATGAAGAAATTGCTGCTTTGATCTCATAGAAAATCGCCTGAGAAGAATTTGTGTTTGGTGCGTCATGTTGCTTTAATTATAGATTACAGGCATGAAAAGACGATGAAAGATATAAACGTCATGATGAGTGGACCTTTATCAACATGACAGTGTGTTAGTGATGATTTGAGCATGTACGCATGTGTGTGTGTGGACGTGTATATGGTGAAGATCTGTTTTTATTTTTTGTGACGTGTGTTAATGTGTGTGAACTTTATTTGCTACAAGTCAGCAAAATAAATAAAACCTCATTGTGGAAATGTGCTTGAAGGAAAAAATAGTTCAAAAACACGACATCTTGTCTTTACTGGAAGGTTTATATTTACTGTCGATAGGAAGATAAACTTATGTGTGCATCTGTACACTGAATGACTTCTGATTTATGATGACATGATGTCATCAGACGGGGCAGATCAGACTGGCACACACTGTCATCTGATCCTACCCTACTGACTGATGGCTATGACAGATCTCTGATTAACACTGAACTGCAGGCTGTTGATGTCTGATGTGGATGTTAGTTTAAGCAGATCAGATGTACGCCCGCCTGCAGCTGTACCGTACACGACAGAGGGCGTACACTGAAGTCTTAGGATAACCTGAACACACTGTGGTATTATTATTCATTAGCATAATTCACAATGATACTGTAGAAACTTCATGTACATGCACATGAAGTTTGTAACAATGAAGTTTGTACATGTACATGTAACATTTCATGTACATGTGCAGCACTAACAAAGACACAAACCGTGATAATTTTCCATCTCATTCACGTTTCTGAAACAAATGTGACATTGAAAAGTCCAAAAATGCAATTTAGGAATTCTCAATATCTCAACGTCACGAGGAGACAGAATTCATCTGACCGCCTGTAAAATGACTTTGTAAACGACAATCTGTTCAGAATCATTTCTGAGACAATTTGGAATCTTTCCTCTGCCAATCTCTTAACGTCCATCTTTTGAAATTCAATTCTAAATCCGGACTTGCAACTAGGAATCACACATCCACCGGGAATTCAGAATTTAATTGGTCAAGGTTACCCATTTGGCACATAACTGCAACATTACACAGAACAGCACAAGATGGCTCGCAATTTGGGTCAAGTACAGAGATTTTCTCCCCCTCGCCGACCTTGAAAGCACAGAAAGCGTTCGGAGAGATGAGAGGTGCCCTGTCTGTCAGGCTTCTGGTGTTGGCGGCACTTTCTGGCAGTGAGTCAGGGAGGTTTGGAGAGACTCGGAGGTGGGAGGAGCGCGACTGAAGGGGGCTGCGGGCCCTGCAGATGGTGACTGATTCTGATACACGTGGAGGTCAGCCAACGGATTTCATAAACGGCTCCTGACTCACAGGGGCTGCGCAGAGTGCAGGAAGGGTGGAATATCTCAGAGTGTGAGTCTTCATTGACTCTTGAGAGTGAGGGACTGAGGCGGGAAGGGCCGTGAGGGGAATAGAGGAGGTGGAGAGGTGTGAATGCTAAAGCAGAGGGGACAAAAAACACAACACAGTGGAAGAAGAGCTTGGAAATGGCACAAAACAACAGCAAACAAACAAACAACTAAATGTCGTACCAAAATAGAAAGGATAAACAGTAGCCACTCATTTACCCAAAACTGAAAAGAAGAACTAAATATATTTTAATACTATTTTTTTTAAATACATCAATTTCCACAACATTTGGTTCCATTAATTTTAACTTTACAATTTGCTGAAACAATACTTGAACTTTTTCATTATTTTTGAAAGTCTAGCTGAGCTGTAGCTGAATTACTTTAACATTAATAAAACGTTTTGTTTTGACCTCAATTTGTTGTTGTTATTGTTTTTCATTGTTGTTATTAGTTTTTGTCTTTATTTGGCTTTATTTCGTGGTCATACGAAAACATAACAACATAAAGCAACAAAATAAAGACAAAAACAATAACAACCAAACAAAACACAACAACAAAATACACCAAGATAAAGGATGGACTTTTAGCAAGATCACAGAGGCGTTTAAAGGTTAACAGAATGAACAGAAACGAACATTTCAGTAGCATAAAGCATATCTGCATCTGAAGTGCTTTCACACAATGCATCAACACTGAGGAGCAGATCAGAGCAGAGGGTGAGGACTGAATTGAGACAATCACTGAAGATGGTACTGGCCAGTGTTCCTGTAGCTCATTGGAGAACAAATATGATGATGATGATGATAATGTGGAGGCCTCTGGGTAACACCACCCCTACTTGAACCCACATTAAACACATTACAACAGAAGTAACAGCTGGACCAGGTCTGATGGCCAATCACATGTCTGGGTTTCATACTGCACTTCAAGCTGAAGCACCGATCTATCTATATCAGACAGCAGAGATCACTTCAAACAGCACGGCCCAGATTCTCTGTAATGGTTTCATTTCACACTACATTTCTGTCATTATTTGCTATTCCTCCAACAGGGGCAATCACGGGGGTTAGATGGCAAAAAGCATGATGTCATTTTGCAAAATTGCCACAAGGTTCCTAATACAGCGCCTCTGGTCCACTGTCTAAGGGACACCATTGTGTAAGCATACACACATTACGTTCAAAGCGCGGGCGGCTTTTCACACTTCTAATAAAAGCTGACAAGAGCAACATTTTCGTCCTGTTGTATAAGGTCACTGTGATAATGGTTATGCAACACAATAATTGCGTGTGCCACAAGACAGCAATTTTCTTTGAGCGCAATCTTTTGTGATTAATTCTAAGTCGCTCAATCCGTCCGTGAAGGTCATCGTGGATACCAGCCGTGATGCATCTTTTGTGTTTAAGCAACAATTTTGCCAGACGTGGTCGTTTCCAAAGTAATTGCTTCTCGAAGACAGCCATGCTAACTTAATTGTGTAAATATGAGGCTTGTTTTATGTTTACTGCTGGACGCCACCCACCTGATGATGAAACATTTGTACTGAAGAGTGGACAGTTGCCGAGTGACGAGTTTAAATTCGATAGTGTCTCCTGAAGATGTTAAGATTTGACGTTTTGAAACCGTATTTTGCATATTTGCAGAAGATACAATTTTCTACAAATAATTTACTTTTTAATTTGTTGTAATACATCAAATGAGCCACTTTCATTTTATAACTTCATAAACCATTAACAGATCCAATTTCCAATCCAATTTTATTTATAAAACACAACAAAACAACTGTTGACATAGTACTGTACACTGTACACATTCAAAAAAGTTAATAACCACAAATTTACATCAACACAATACAGTGCAAAATAATACTCATTTTTTGATGCTTCCAAAACTTCAATCATTTTCAGAAACCTTGTGTTTGAGCCCAGCACCAACACAACACTGGCCATCATACAAGTGATGTTTCCTCAGTCTGGCCCCAGGCCCTCCCACACTGGCCCCTGGCCATCAGCCCCACCTTCCTGTCAAGCAGTGCCAATTCGTACATTTGGCACTTGAGGAGTGTTAATTTTGGCCTGTTGTTTGTGTCTCTTTGTGTAGATTGAGACAGTGGTACAGTAAGTGCTCCCCTGATGGCTTCGACCATATAAATCTGAACTATAAAGTTTAATATGACCAAAAAACATGAACTCGAGGTAAGAGCCCAATCTCCTGAGAACAGAGATGTGACGATCTCTCCTCCTGTTCTGAGCGCTGCAATATCTCACACCTGTTCTCGGCATCACACATCGCTGCTCTTGAAAAATGACCAGCGTTCTCCATCGAGATTTCTGCCCTGCTGGACCGGGAGCGTCTCGCTGCTCCGATGTCATTTAAAGCTGCCAGGCGATGATGTTTTTTGAGGGCCGGGTTTCATCAGAGTGTCATTGGGTAGCCGAGGTTGGCGCCACCCGCCGTCCTCAGTGACTTCATCAAAGCGGGTCAGGAAACAAGCGACGCCCCCTCTGCAGCGCGGCGGACACCTCAGTGGTACGAGTAATAAGACAATATTAAAGAGAATTGAATCACGGGCCTCTCCTGCTGCATTTCTTATTGCTTTCCGTGTGGAGGGATGAAACTGGGAAAGTTATAAACATGAAGAAAGTGCCGAGCAGCAGTGAAGATCTGGAGGAGAAGAAAAGTCCTTCAGACACAAAAACAAACAAGATGGCCGGCCGGAATCCGACGAGTCTATCCGGGTTGGAAAGTAACTAAAAAATTGACACTACTAACTAACATAAACTTTATCTGTTTAAATAATACGAAGCTGTTCTTGGCTGAAAATCTGTGCTCTGTGAGTTGCTAGCAGGCGTTCAGACCGCGGGATGCTGTAATACTGGTCAGCCCATCGCTTCAGGAAACCTGATTATGTACGAGAGGTTTTATTAATCCGGCAGTTTTCCAGCTGCTCGGAATAAGAATTCTGTAAGAGGAAGCGTTTGAATATCTGTGTATGATATGATATATGAGATGTATGAGTGTGAATGATTACCTATACGTGAATCAAACGTTAGAATGCTGACATGATCTCAAATGTTATATATTATACATTGTTATATTTCTGCATGTGGACAGAGAGAAATCATTCCCAGTAACCTTCTAATCCTCTCCGCACTGGGCTACAGTACATGTTTGAAGCTGTTTTTAGTGTAAATTTGTTCATGTAACTTTTTTATTCATTTTTTTCTACTTATCCTCATTGTCTTAAAAACTGCTTTGATTAAAAAACAATTATATCACATCTTGTTATATTTAAAATGCACTCTCAAAAAGCTGAACTTTTCCGCTTGTTTTTAGCTATATTTCCTCAGTTTATTGGTGTAGTTAACTGCTGTTCAAAGGCTGTTTAACTGCTTTAAATTATGATTAGCTTGGGAAGACACAGTTTAAACGCCAGCATTATTTCTACAGCTTTAAGAAAGAACCGAAGACCTGCCGCATAACTCAGACTGTAATTGTAACTGCAAGGTTTTAAATAATAAATGTCTGACAGAACTGACTTGAGTGAGGCCGCATGAAAACATGAATTCTGTCAGACACTACAAGAAAACTTTATATTCTTGGGAGAGCAGATGCAATGGGTTCATGTGTTTTTAATGCCATGGGCGTTGTACACTTTTTTGGTAACATTGGAATGATTATTTTATAATCGTAAGTGTCTTGAACTTTTCTGCTCATAACAAAATATTTATGAACTCTCTGGAGGACCAACCACTGACCAGTCAGGCGATGCATTTTCTGTTATTTGACTAGTAAAGAAGAACATGATTATTCAGCATCAGAACACACACACCTCCGGAGCAGATAGCTGGTGTGCACTGATGTATAGACAAGCAGCTATCATTTGTCGCCATCATATTTCTTATTTATATGATAACAAGTTTCATTAGTATTCTGTAAAAACAGCAGCTGAAAGCTCCAGTGATTGAATGTATTTGTGAGAAGAAACTCCGTCCGTGGAGAATCGTTTTGGATGCAATTTGCGAGATTACACAGTTATTGAGGCGCTGGAACTCAATTGTTGAACACTTTGTGTAAAGCATTCTGAAAGATGTAAACAGACTCTTTGGGATTGTGTTGTTATAGTTTCTGGGAGATTTATGCTCCATTGCTTAAATAAAATGGTTTAACCGTTTGCTTTTGTTTCTAAATGAACTTCAAACAGAGATGAGGCTGGTGGTGACAGTATGTGGTTATAGTTTTACGCTGTACTAGAACATCAATAGACGCTGCAAACTGAAAGATTGTTTAAAATGACGTACGTTTTAAAGAGCAGAAGGCCCCAGTCATATCAGTGGGTTAGGTGGGGCCACTATGGTCCCTCGCATCATGAGGGGGCAGAGCTAAGAAGAAAGGACAGGAAGCAAAGATACACAATTAAGAAATGCAAAATACGCTTGGACTCCAAATGAGAGAGTCATGGAAGAAACCTCAAACAAGTTTTTCTCTGAATAACACAACGTTTACATACGTTTGTTTCCTCAGCAAATCCCCAGAAAATTCAATTAACCAGCAACATATAGACAACTATTACAAAATAGATTTGACACAGTCTCATGCTGTAAAATCTGATTTAAACTCTACATTACATTCAGTGTATTTGTTTCCTCAGCCTTAAACCTATAACACGGGTGTTGCAAGCACCACACGTTTACAACTGAGCTACAGGAAAAGACCCTTGAAAGCAACTCTACATCAAAGACTCGTAAGCGTGTCCGGGTGACCCCTAATAAACCTCTACATCATCATCTCTAGAGGTTCATGGACGTTGCTTTGCTTTGTCTGAATTTCTGCTTGCTCAGCTCTGCCAGTTCTCATCTTCTATTCCCCTCTCAAATCCTCTGAACCTTCTCAACTCTTGTGTATGGACGGCCTGGCAGTCGTGATCAGACACAGCAGGTTGTGCTTCCCTTTGAAACGACGTAATACTGAACTGAGAAGAGAGATCTGACAGGACGCGTGTCGGCGAGAGCCCATTAAAGATAAATGAGAAATGCTGATGGCATAGCTGGGCTGACAGCTCCAATATCAGCCTGGAAAAGGGCTTGTGACTCTTCTGATCCTCGTCATTAGAAAACGCTCACAAAAGCTGGAACCCTGAGTCGCGCACGTCACCCGGATTTAATTGTAGGTGCAATCGTTAATCCATCAGATGGAAACATTGTGCTTAACTACTCAACGGCTTTTGGAGGGTGTAATGTTTCAGAGAAAGACGCCTCTGCTGGAGTAGCTGAGCTCCACAGATACGGTGGATAAAAACGACTCATGCAAGACCTTAGATAAGCAGAAGAGACCTTGAACAGAATACATTTAATGCTCTGTAAATCTAGAACAATGTTTGTCTGAGATTACAGAAATACTGGGATAAACAAATAAAACAACAGATAGGCAAATGTGGCACAGGCTGTATGACATGCATCCAAAACACACATGCGTTTTGAAGTTTTTTTGGCCTTTACATTCTATTCTATTGTATTTTATAAAACGGTTAGTTCCATTCCTCAATTCTGATTGGTCAGCAGCTGTGTTTTATTCACGATAAAGCAC
>JAZGTJ010002952.1:20830-38590 GCA_036877575.1 Botia almorhae
ACTTAGAAGCACTCTGTTGCCGTTAGGGACTACTTTTTACAGCGGAAGGCAGATGATGATTTTACTTGATGAAAACATTATAATATAACATAATAAATATGATTGATACGAGTACCTTATTGCTTAAACATAGTACTATACTGTGTAGAGATGACAGGAAATCGTATATAGTGAGAAAGAGGAGAACAGGAAGTGGGAAAATACAACAAGATTGAACTCAAACCCGAGTCAACCAAAGCACGATCACATCATCGTCCAGCCCACCGGTTTAATGGGCCATTTTTCTGTACTGTGGTACTATAAACAATATGGGTACTGTGTGGAGCCACAACTGTACTGCTATTGTAAAATAAAACCTGTGTCCTTAAGTTTAGCCAGAATTAGCAATAAATAATAAAATAATAAACACGTGTTTCCTGATTATTCATGTGAGAGTCCTTTAACAAAAACAGAAGCTTTCCTCTCACACCTCAGAACTGTGAATACAATATACTGTAACATGCCTTAAAAAACACATAAACAAAAACAACAGTGACAGTCATCCTTATTGTCTGTGGTTATCAACATTCACACACACATGTTGTCAACAGAGCTTAACTTGTACTGCAGCAGGAAGATTCTTTCCACTCGTTTAAATCAGGTCTGAAAATGTAGCAAATTCTCCCCAGATTGTGCCAAAAACGTCTTTGTTTCACTTGAAAGCAACACAACGGGCTTCACTTGGATTAAGAAGTTCTCTGGTGTCGCGCCTCTCTCTCCTGCCAGTGTGCTTGGCACAAGTTTTCTGCATCTACAGCAAACGAGAAAAAGCGTCGCTGGAGTGAAGCAGAAACGTGGCCTAGAGGTTCTTCTGAAGGAGACTTGACTTCATTTCCCAGCATAATGAGACTGTCTGAGATTGTGCAGTAGAACTGTGATGAAGATGATGTCGCAGAGGGTTTATTCACTCTTCACAGCTTATATTCAGTAATCATATGCATCCACATATAGCAGCCGTATGTTAAAAGAACATTTATAATATGTTACAGATTTAGCTGATGTCAGCTGAAAAGTGGGACATCCACAAGAGAAAAGCCACTGTGATTTCGTCAGATGTTTTGAGGCACATCCACTGCACACTGCACACGTGACCTCACTTCACTTTCTGCCTGTACTGTCTTCTAACATTATCTTTTGGATGCTTTTTGATTTTCTGTTTCCACTCAAACAAACCATCAGGGCTGATCTCAGAATATTTTCTGTTCTGGTTCAGTGCTGGTTCTGCTCTCAATGTCCAATTACCTTCTGAAAAACATACGTCTCTCAGAAACCCCAGCCCACCTGCTGCAGAGCGGTTACTCAAGGACAAAGAGATCAGAGAGATTTGCCTGAAATTCAGTTTTAAATATTACAGAAACTCATCTGTCACATATTAATTTACATCTGCTGTGTGTCTGCGTATTTACTGCATTTATTTGCTAAGCTTGTGTTATGTCAAATTTATGTTTGTATCATGTTGTCATTAATACACACTCGTTAATTTACCTCACTTTAACAGTCGTGTGTTTAGCACGTTCACAGTTAGCAGGAAACTCCAGGCTAAAACATTAGCTAATGCTGCTGTGAAAACAGTTTTCAGAGCTCACGCGAAACATGGCCGTGTGGATGGTGGTCTGATTAATGCAATGTGAGCTATGAAACAGTTTTCAGGAATAAATAAACGCAGGCCCGCAGCTAATGAAGCACACGGCGTGTGGAGAAGGTGCTCTCCCACTGAGGAAATTGAAAATTGATTTTGTGGTGAACGACTGTAAATGAGCTGAGAGGAAAAAGGGAGCACAATTTCCTCTCGCCGCAATAAAGCCGCGCTCGCTCGGGTTTTATTTCATTTTTAAAGCACAAATCTTGTTAAACCTTGATGCCTTTTTAATACTGTGATATCAGCATTTGTTTTACAAACAAAAAGACAATCAGGGTATCCAATTCAGGCTACCCTCGCTCTATTTTGCTTTATTCCCTCACACTGTATATTGTTTTTCTCACTCCAGCCGAGAATCTAAACGACCAGAAACCTCTAAAACCAATTTATCAGATGATAACACACTGCTTCTGAGAGACACACTCTTTCTGCTGGATTAGAGTCTATTTCTGTGATTCTATACAGTGTGTATCAACATGTGATACAGTACACTTCAAAAACAAACAAACACAAACTGTACAAACCTAGAAATAAACCCAGTGGCACAATTTTACCCCTACAACACGTAATACCACAGGTATTACTGCAAAACAAAAACGAGTGATGTTCAGCCAAAGGAATAAGCAAAAACAACATGCCATCTTTTCATGAGGAAATGTAACAACGTGTATGTGTTTTGTAATGAATCATACAGCATGATCAGAATGATTTTATTTTTAAGTTGATTCTGGTTTACACCATCTGTGCTCGCTTTCCAATAAGTCTGTTTTTCTAAATCAAATTTTTAAAATGTCTTTTGGGAAAGCACAGTTTTTCTGTTGGCCACAGCACATTCACTAACTAACCCCTCGACCGTAAAAATGAGTTGAAAATTAAAATTCTTCACTCAAAGAGAGTTAAGTGATTCGCCACGCACGACTGAAATATAATTTTGGTGCTGTAATTAGTTGAATTAGACATATGAAGTTTGTGCTTGACAACGACGTGACCCTAAATTAAAACTCTAATGTTCAAATGTGGCGAAAGGTTGAGCTTCATTACTGTAAAAACGTCTCTGCATTTACTTTCAAGGGCAGTAAACACACACCACAGAATTTGACCTTACAGATACTGTAGGGATTAAATTAAAACAATTAACTAATATGATTTTCATCTTAAAAATTATGAGTTTTATCAAACTTTATACAAACATATATAGGGGCCATAATTATGTACTACCTAATAACAATATCCTGTATATTGTGTAATGCTATTTTTTCTGCAACCCAGCTAACACGGAAGATTCTCTGAACACTGGCTAATGTTTTCTAAAAGTACTCTCACCGGTATAAAAAAGTTCTTGCAGTTACGTTAGTAGAACGTTTTTAATGGGATATATCATTTATATCAAAATTGTTAGTTTTAAGTTGTTAGTTGTGTACATTTAAAAAAATACTGTTCTCATAACCAAACAGTAACGTTAATGCAACATCTAAAAAAATTGATATTTTAAACCTTCCTAAAACTTCCAAAAAACATTTTTAAAATTTGTCAAACTGCTGAAGTTTACAGGTTACTGAACAGCACTCAACATCACAGTTCGGCCAAACTACTGGTTACTGCAGGCAGACACAATAACATGTATCTTTAAAACAAGTAGCCTTGACTATATTAAACACTCCTCATGAGACATAAACATTACATGACCAAACTTTACTAATCCAAATGTGTCACTAACCACAAGAAGATATGAGAGAGAGACACGAGATGGTTAAGACAGTCAAAGAAGAGTTTGATTTGTCTGATTTTCTACTTTGCACTCAGCAGAGCATCACTGAAGGTGATTTATTTGGGTGTTAATCTGGTTTGGCAGCGGTTGTGTGTGTGTGTGTTTGTGTGTGTGTGTGTGTGTGTGTGTGTGCTATTTACAGGCTAGAAAAGTGGCCCTGCAACCTGCTACACAGCTGTACACCAGAGATAGGAGTTTCAAACACACGCGCACACACACACACACACACAGGCTGACAGACAGGCACACACACACACACACACGTGTACTGATGAGTTCTCCATCATATGATGCAGGACAGATTGTTCTGTTGTTTACAAGATCGAAGTGACTTCAGGTGAAGGTAATTTCCTGTCTGTTTTGATTGGTCATGTAGTAACACAAGAGTAAATAAGATCTTGTGGTGTTTTAAGCTCACTGTCAGAGATATCTCGTCAGATGGACGTGGGCTGGTGTGTGTATGTGTGATGCCTGTTTTAAAACACATTAGCTTCACACCCGTCATTCACAATAATGAATGTAAAAAACAGGGACCTCTGAGAATCTGATACCTGCCGAAATGTGTGTGATTGCAAGAACATGACTTCTATAGTGACATCTCCTCTGAAAGATTCAGAAGCAGAACTTTAAGAAGCAGGAGGCTCAAGAAAGCTCCCCTTCCTCTCCATTTATGCTCTTTCTGGAGAAACAACTGAGAAATTACAAAGATGTCATTGAAGATTTTCTGTTACCTTTAAAGTTCTTTATTAAAATGACAAAACTTAGCATACTCTGTTGAATAAGCATACTCTGTTGAATTAAACCGGGTGAGTTCAATCTTTGAGCAATAGCATTTTTCTCTGTTTCCTTGTTTCTGTTTTCAGCGCCGCTCCGGCTGTCGGTCCTTCATTACCTCTCATGACACACACATCTCTGAGCTCTATCAGCAGCAGCAGCCACAGCAGTCTGTATCGGGAGATTGAATGTTTGCTGCTAAGTCTAACCGCCCCTGAGAAAAAACAGCTGATAAATGGAGGAAGAGAAGAAGAGATGGAGGTCGACAGGTTTCAGCAGCTGATAAAGTGAAAGTGAGTCAGGAATCAGACCGAACATCTTTCAGAGGCTCTTTGCTTAAGCTCTGGGCAGGCGGGTTGTTTCTGATCTTAAAGCTGTTTTAACGGCCTTTACACTGAGTTTAGGAAGCTTTCTTCTGTATGATGGAGGAACAGTGAAGGTTTGTTTACCAACTGATATATTACTGATACATACTACTGCATGATCACATGCTTCTTGGTGTATGTGTTGTTATGTTGTATGGCAATTAATCACCAGGCAAAATCGAATGTTCATAACAGCCCTGGACACGTTTTACTGCAGGTTTCTATACGGCTCTCCTGATGTAGCACAACTTTGTGTAGCTGGCTGGAAAATTGAACGTTCAATAATTCACTATTTGTTCCACGAACAACCTCACCATCAAGTAGGTGATACCCCCCCCCACACACACCCCGAAATGACTTATAAATAATAACTTCATTGACTGACCAAAGGGCAAGAATTCTTTCACTGTTATTTTATCACCTTCATTGAGAACAGAATATCAGAAGCACATCACATCTGGACCATGAGGATGTTGAGTGAACTCCATGATGAATCAGATTCAGTCACTTAAAGAAACCGAATGATATATTCATCATCACCTAAAATCAAGCTTCAGTCATGACATACTGCTTTGCTCAAGTCATGGTTTGGGCTTTGTTTAAATTGACAAATTACAAAGACCCAATACAGGGACTAGAATATCATAGTAACCCCTGTAGAAACCACCCAGAGTGCCCTAACACTCAACACTCAGAACCTTAGCAACAGCTTAGAAACACTCTAACAACCACCCACAACACTCCTGTTGAGTTTGGCACAGGCAAGAACCACTCACATCTTCCTCCATCTTTAGTTCCGAGTTTCTGGAACTTTTCTGGATGGGAAACAGATCGGCTTTAGGACTGGCTAAACAAAGAGTGATTTCAGCGTGTCTGTTAAGCACCTGTTGTTTGTGAAAGTGTGCTGTTACACACGGCTAATCTTCAGCACTCCTTTATGATGCAGATGTGGCAGTAGGAGGATTTGTTTCCGACCGCAGCTTGCGACAAAACGGCACGAACAAATGAAGAAAAGGATGAGATGAGTGGAAACTGCGTTTTATGTTTGTCTCCTGCCGAGAACCGAGTTCTTAAAGGAGCAGAAACGATTTCCTGCAGCACACGACTGAAGCACACACCTGCTGAAAAAACGTCAGTCATCTTCTGATGCTTTAACTCTAGCCATGAAACAGCTTTAGAATAAACAACTAAACTACGGAATGTCCAGTCGTAATTGTGAAATTTGCATCACAAACATCTCATGCAGTGAACATCTCCTACAGAAACTGCTTCAAATGTCTCTCTTAAAGCAACAGTCCACCTGAAACGAATTGTCATTCCAAACCTGTTTTCTTCTTCTGTACAACACCAAAGCATTAGGAAAGCCACATAAATCATAGTACGAAGAATCCATACAAGCTGTGTTCTGCTTTCAGTTATGATTAGTTACTAGATGTTGTCACCTCGTCAACAAACATCTGCTTTCATGTCGGGCAGAAGAAAAACAATCGTACAGGTTTGTAATAATATGAGAGTGAGTACAGTGTAATGACAGTGAAGCTGAACTTTCTCTTTACTGTTCTTAATAATCTTTAGCTCCGTCTTTTCATGCGTTTATCAGCTGAATCATCTTCGGTCTTATTTTAAATGTAATTTCATACGTGGTGACTTATTTGTTTTTGTTTCTGTCTCATAATATTTGACTAATCCAACATTCTTTTAAAGCAGACTCTTCTGTCTCATTTGTGTTGGAGAACACATCAAATCAGGGGATAAAAGAGTAATTCACCAAAACACAGAGAGAGAGAGAGAGAGAGAGCGAGAGAGCATTAATGCACAATACAGAAGATACACATGAAGGAAATACACAGACAATCAAAGCCAGCGATTCAGAGTCTGTCTCTAGTACAGTACTGATAAATCCAGTTGATTGGTAAATTGCATGTTTACAACATGCATTTTTGCCCTAAGAACTGGATTCAAAAACAACGTTGCATGTTGGTGTGAACTGTGAAAACACATTTTGTACTGCTGTATGTATTTTTATCCAGCCTGCTGGGCACACACTGTCTGTTACTGCAGGGTCAGAGGGTCAAAGCAGAGGTCATATATAATATACAGTATATATAATGCATATATACAGAGCCAGTAACAGTGTGCACACGTGTCATGTATGTGGATTCACAGACATGTTTCTGCAACAGTAATGACAGTGTGCTGCTATTGTAATCATCCTCAGATAAATCTTTCAACTTCGTCCAGCACAAACATCTACAGAAACCATCCGTATATTGTTCACAATAAAAAATATCCTTATTAGTAAAAGTTTTATTTTGACTTTCCTCGATTGCCTTGGGATAACAAATAAAAAATGAAGGACAACTCAGATTTAAGACTCAAGTAGCTAACTACAGATCACACTTCCGAAAGATCAACAAATACAACAACAGACACTTAAAGAGTGTATTAGCACAGTGTGTGTGTATGTGTGTGTGTCAGGCTTCATGGGAGGGCTGTGTTTGACAGACGGTAGGATAGAATGAAACGGACAAGGGCAAACAGAGGAGAGCGAGACAGCTTTACTGCTCTTTGAAAATCACTCATCTGCCATCTCAAGGGTGTGTGTGTGTGTGTGTGTGTGTGTGTGTGTTTGAGAGCTTTCCATCCATAACATTCTCATTTTCCAGCCACCTCTAACTGACACACTGCCAGATTTACGGTCGTGGTCCTGACAGTAACAAACACGCGATGGCATAATGATATGAGCGCAGACGCGTGTTTGAGACATAACCCACGGCATTTAGATCGTGTTTTCTTGTGTGTTCTGCTGCTCTGAGTTCATCTGTGTTGACAGAAAACAATAAACAAAAAGTTGAGAATCCACTTACAGTGAACATATTTCACTGTAACCACACAAATATATTATTAAAGGGGCAGTTTGTATGAAAATGAAAATTCTGTCATCGTTCACTCGTCGTCATCATTTACTCATTGGGGTTGAATTGTTCCTTTAAATTTCTAATGAATGTTTTACAGCATAATAAACGGAAAGTGTCCTCGCATGACTTTTAAATCTGTCCCAACACTATTATCCATTAAGAGCAAGACCAGTGTATGAAAGATCAGAACTCAGTCAAGCCGTCTGTACTGCCTGATAAAGACTTGCTTAAAAACAATGCAGCTTTACTTTCTAGGTCAATGGGTCTGAGTGCCAAAAACCAGTCGCTGTGTTGACAGCACGCTGTGAATAAAACTAGAGCACTGGTCAGAGGATCCTAATGCATCTGTCCAAAACACTTAAAAGATTAACTATCCTTTTAAGTACTTAAAAAACCTTTGTGACACTGAAAAACTCTTTAGCCTGTCGCCTGACAATAACGGGATGCTGCGTTAGAGAAGATTATGTGTTTTAAATCCACACAACTGTAAATAACAGCAGGGATTTGAGCCCTTTTAGAACAAAGGCACTTTGTGGTCTTAAATCTGAAATGCTGTTTAAGGGATCATCTCTGTTTTATGAGGAAATGAGTATTAAACAATAAAGCCTTCTGAAGGGTCTTATGTAAGAAATGATACATTTTACCCACGAGTGCTGCTGAATCGCTGACATTTACAGAAAGCTTTGTGCATGCTGGTCAACAAGACCGTCTTATTAAAGCGCCGCATTAACTAAAAAAACAAGGAGAAAGATATTCTGTATCTAAACGTAACAGTGTGAACTGCTTTAAACATCCAGATTTTACCCAAATGATTCTGAATTTGTACAAACTGGCCCCAGAACAGTATTCTGACAGTTTTGTGACTCACAGTAATTCATGAATGCCACATTAGACATTAGGGTACAATACCACGTAACAATTACATTAAAAGACAGCACAAGCAAACTTTTTTAAGAAAATAAATGCAGTCAAAGCTGTTTTATTGGTGATAATTATTACATTATTACATTCAGACCATTATATAATAATTTATTAAATTAACAGAACTGGCTTCAGATAGCTATTAAACATCACCTAGGGACTAGCTGAAAGTAATTGCAAAACACCTGGTTAAGTAAACTTAGTTCTAATAAAAGCGCATTTGTTTGTCTGTGTTGAAGGGCCACTGTACAGACAGCAGGTTCAAAACTGATCAAAATGTAGCTCAGGATTTTCCCTGCTGGTCTGATCTGGTTTATGCTCATCAGGGCTGGTCCACAAGCAAGTTCTCTCCTGAACCTGGTCGACCAGGAAAAGTTTGCTGAGTTAACAGAATGTAACTGAACAACAGAGTGAGCTGCAGCTCTTAAAGGGGCAGTACATACATCAGCATCACCAGGAGTCTGGTTGAATTGATGTACGTGAGTAATTACAGCCGTTCATTAACAGACAGTGTAGGAAAACTCTTCATCTGGCTGGCAGTCGGGAGAAAGTCAATGATATTAATGACTTTACCCGCAGGATGAGCTGAGCTCTATCACAGCAACTGAGAGAATAACAACACGACCGATGTGAACTCATTAATGTGTCTCACTGCATTAAGAGTATTGGACTGGACGCACACGGAGAAACAAGGGCTCAGATTGGGATGCAATCCAGCACATGCTAATATTATATTATGTTACTAATACTTATAATGAATACAATACCAGTGTTTTTATTTGAATGGTCATGCATGTTTACAACATAAAAGAACAAACGGTTCAGCTGAGAGTTACTGTATTATTTCACTCCACTCTGAATCTGTCTGTCAATGCTCTCTGTATTTATTGGTGTGTGTGTGAGTGAATATATGATTTACAAGGACACAAATGTGTATAATGACATGTATAACAATGTAAACATGGTTTATGGGGACTCTTCCCGTGTCCTTATAAACCAATGCGCTCATAAACCAAATTTGTTAAAAAAATGCAACAAATTTATTTTGTTTTATTTAAAAAAGTTTTCTGCCAATATGTGTGTGTGTGTGTGTGTGTGTGTGTGTGGGTGTGTGGGTGTGTGTGTGTGTGTGTGAAGGTTTGTAGAGTGCAAATGAAGCAATCAAAGAAAGAACAAACACAGTCAAACACAGAATTATGATCGAGATCTCCAGTGAAATACATGATCAGCAGAAGAAAGTCTTGTGTGGAATAAATCAAATCACAGACAAAGTGGTTTTCACAATAAATATTCAGACAAAGTTTTTACATTTGGATGAAACACTGCAGCAGTTCTACGGGTTTATGTTGAGTTGATAAATTCTGGGCAGCATGAGACCTTCAGTTAAAATAACTTAACATTACGATTTAGGTTTATATTTAATTTATTTGCCGGTAAATGTATTTTCAGCATTATATATATATATATATATATATATATATATATATAATGAAGTCGTAACAGAGCTAAAATTAATAATCATTTTATCTCAGATTTGGTTTGATTAGTTAGTGTCAACAGGTCGTTAATTACTACTCTACTAAATAACGACCACAAATCTGTCTGTCAAAGCGATGTGGCAGTTTTTAGGGCTAATTGCTAATGTAAGATAATTAAAGGTAACATTCCTCCTCACACGCAACATTAGACTCAGACGCCTGGTGTGATCATACAAAATAATTACAATGTGAAATCAAAAGAAAATCCACATTTCCTGACATCCCTCCATATCTCTCATCAGTTTTGTAAGTCCTGCAGCGTCGCAGTTTCATCTGGAAGAGATTCAAGTACACAGACGTGGTACCACATATGTGAACGAGACCAAGATGGACGCTCGTAAATCTATTGTTAAAACACGTTACGAACACGTGCGTTTTCTTACTCCTCATGAGACTCGGTTGAGCAACAGCCCATTATCCTTCCATTCTCACAGTAATGCGAACCCGACCAATCAGCACGCTGCACCTGTAACCCCGTACAATCCTGAACATCTGTCAATGTCTCCGCTCGTCTGTCTCAACCACGCCGGGCCAGAATATCCAGAGTAATAAAAAATGATGACAGAAACAGTGTTAAGAAACGAGGTGAGGCAGAGAGAGAGAGACGGACGACAGAATAACAAGAGGAATAATATCCTGGAGGGGAAATAAAGAGGGAAGGAAAACTAGAATTGATCGAGACTTGAGCAGACGTATGGGAAGCAGAAAGTGAGAATGAAAAATGACACAGCAGCTCTGAGGCAAATCACACAGTAACAAAACCCTATTAGTATAACTCAACTAGCAGCCTTCATTAACTACTGGCAGGACAAGTCTTGCTAATGATGATTTAGGGCTTATGAAAAGGGCTTTTGACTAGTAAAAATGGCCATTTGGAGCCCCTCGCACTCCGTTCCCTAAAATCTTAAACTGTAAAGACCCCATGAAATCAGAACTGGAGTTTTATGGCCTGTTAGCTCTGAGGCGTCTATACACTAGTGTGCTGCTAAAAGTTTACAATAAACAATGTAAACACATTGTACACACATACAATTTTCTTCTTTCTGGAAGGAAGGAGGAAAGAAATGAAACAGAAGGTAGAGGAAAAAGAAGGAAAGAAGGTAGCAAAGAGCTAAGAGAGAAAAATTGGCAACATTTCACAATACAGCGCCTACAACACATTCTAAGTGTAAACAAATTTACACCCCAAATTTATTTAAGAAGATGCTTCTAATTTTGAAGAAAATGTGATGTCCTGTGTGATTACTGCTAAACTAGGGTGTTGTGTGTGGTTGCCAGGACGTTGCTATGGTGTTGCTAAGGTGCTTTGTGTATTTCTTGTGTCACTAGGCAGTTGTTAGGGTGTTGCAAGGGTGTTAGGAGTGGATGGTTATTGGCTATATAAATATTCCAACTTCCAGACGCACATCTCCCAAATATAATTTATGCCCGTAAAATAAATAGTGCGGAAGGAATTATGCACTAAAGCTT
Source organism: Botia almorhae (assembly GCA_036877575.1). Taxonomy (NCBI): domain Eukaryota; kingdom Metazoa; phylum Chordata; class Actinopteri; order Cypriniformes; family Botiidae; genus Botia; species Botia almorhae. The sequence continues at coordinate 32,263 of JAZGTJ010002952.1, forward strand.
AAAGGTTAGCGGTTTGTGAAAATGCCAAACAATAGTTACGGTGAACACAATCATTTAATTACAACAGCCAGTACAATGTGCAATTACAAGCAGCTCCGCTATAACTGTACAGAGGAACACATGAGGTAGATGTTCATTAGGATAATTCAGGAATGATATAGCTGCTCATATCAGACAGGAAATGACCCCGTCCATTTTCTTTCTTCATTCATAACTTCCAGCGGCGCGCTACAGCTCATTTACCAAATGAGCGTTCACCTCACTCTCTCTGTAAATGTCAAATGTGCTAAGACATGATACAGACATTACGGTTTAATCAAACAAAATCTGCCGTGTTAGTCAATAATGAACTGTAATGAAACCGCCAAGCGCATAGCCGTGAGGTAGCCAGTGGAACACTTAGATTAAAGGGACAGTACACCCAAAAATGAGAATTATATTTGCACTCACTCTCATGTCTCTTATATGACTCAGGTTACTTTATTCCACAGAACATAGAAGAGACACATTAAAGAATGTTGAAGGTACCATTTTTACCAGTACAACAGAAGTCGATGGTGACTGCTGACAGGAAAAACTTTAAAACAACATGAAAGGTGACTAAATGATTGACTAAATGTTTTTATTTTTTGAGTGATTACATTTTGGAGAGCAGGTGGTGAACAATGGCAGTGGTGAATACAGCTGCACGTACAGCAGGTTATAAATCATAACTAAATCACAGGGCTAAACACAGCTGATACTGCCCCCACACACCATCAGTCAGTCCTGCCTCTGTGTGTGTGTTTTTAACATGCCAGACAGAGCAGCAGGGCGTGTGCAGCACCAATACACTGTGAGATAGAGAACAATGACGCTGCCATTTTCTATAAACACAGACAGTCAAATTGTGTTCCAGGAACAGCATTGAACACACTAACATATATATAATACAACCGTGCACGTCCATAATAAGATGATTCTTTAAAAACAGGTGTTCGAAAAATGTTGGTTGCCCTGGAATCCAGATCTGATTGTGACTGTAAACAAACTTTGAGGGCATTTTGGTGTAACGTGCTGGATATAATCTCAAAATAAATTACAGGTCTGGTCATCACACTGTCACTCTGCTGTGGTAGGCATGTGCTCCTGTTTCCATGACAACAAAACATAAACATCCGTGGGAAGTAGAAGGTCTGTGATTTCAACATGTTACTTTGAAATAAACACTCAACATGAGTCAAACACTAATAATTCATAGAACAGGCACAAGTTAAAAATCTGTGTGGACAATCCGAAAACAGCCGTTTTACCTATAACAATTATGATACATAGATGTAGAAGACGCAATAAAACAAGCTGTTTCTACATGTAGCTACTGTAAATGTGTTTATATGTGAGTGTGAGTGCGGGTGTCAGCAGAGGCTCTTCAGTGTATCTTCAGGTCTCCTGCTTCAATCACATCTAGAGGAATTAGAAACACAAGCTTCACGGCGCACAAGAGGGACAGAGAGAATAAACTGTGTGGAGTATCAGAAGTGCAGCGTCTCTGATCGATGATCCACTATAAAACCTTTTCAGAGCTCTGAAGGGGCTGCTAATTGATTCTGAGATGAGAATCTGTTTGGTTATTGATCTCTGTTAATCTCTACAGAGAAACTTCCTTCCTCACTGTGTTAGTCATTAGAGACCATGTTAAGGAGCCCATCAAATGTGCTTTTTCCTAACTTTTACTGTTTAACTGATACACATATTGGAGGGAAAACGGCCCATTGGAAAGAAAGATACGAATGAGATCTCATTAATGTCTCAGATGTTTCTTCTAGAGAGATATGATGAATAAAGGGGAAGTCAACTTCTGTAATCTCACTTGTGTCTCTACAGTTTCAGAGGTCACCTGCAGTCTTACTGCCTCAACGCTTGTTAATGTGTTGTAATCTTCTATCAAATTTGATGAGAATAAGCTTTTGGATACATGATATATAACGTAAAAATGTTCTACTAACATTACTAGAAAGACTTTTTGACAACTTTGAGAGAACTTTTAGAGAACATTTAGAGAATGTTAGCCAACATTCTGAGACTGTTTCCTGTACACAAGTACTGTGAAATACACAGGCATGAATGTGTGCAGCATGCGATGCTGGAGGTTTGTGGGCTTTAATCAAATTTACGGAACCCACAGAAACAATGATTATAAAGCTCACCAGCTCTGAATTAGCCCAGAGTGTCTGACTCCAGCAGGACCAGTCATTTCTTTCCTTCCATTGGCTTAGAACATGATCGATACCAAAGTCCTGATAATTATCAACACCCTCGTTTGTTTCAACAGACCCGCGTGGGAGAAAGTCAGATTCACGGAAATAACGGGCGAGCCCGGCGTTCTACTCTACTGCTTTCTCATTAAAACAATCTCCACTAACAGAGGTCTCCAGGCAGCCAGGCATGTTCTCACAGACCCTTTGTGCTCATTTTGGCCATTATTTATATATTTCATGCAGACGGGCTGGGTCGATCTGTTCTGCTGGAAGTCTTGGGAGTATGAAACTGAAACTCATTAGCTGCTGCCGCTGGAAGAGTGTAATTGCAACTGGCAGTACAAACAATTTAAATAGTTAATGTTCAACAATGCGTCCGAGCTTCTGATTGCAAACGGCAAACGAGCTTTAATATGAGAATAAAGCGAGACCATATGAGACTGATAGACCCTGGCTAACAATTCTACATCGTTTCAAACATTAAGCGCTTGAACGTTCTAGGAATGCTCAAAACATCCAGTTTTTTAGACATATTAATGCTTTTGCTTGGTTATAAGAATGTTATTTAAATATTTTTTCATTCTTTCATTCCACTAACAACTTTATTATGTTTCTGTATATATGAACAAAAACAACTCAGCTATCTTGATCTTTACTGCTGTTCCTGGAAGCAGCTTTCTGTGGTGGTCTGTTTGTGTGTGTACTAGAGTATTGTGCCCCACACAACAGAAGAACACTGAGATTAAGGTCCAGTTATGAAGATAAGGACACTAAAACTAGCAAATCTTTATCTTACCACCTCCTTCCACAGTTGCTCGGTCAGAAGGTCTCAAACTAGAGGGGAGATTCTTAAAAAGCATTAGCAATTCTGTTCTTTTTGATCATCTTGGCATTGGCAGTTTGTAAAAGGGATTACACTCGGTGTCAGATGAAACGAAGCAGATAAACTCGTACAAAACGCTGGTCATTAGAGGATAATTACCAGGGACAGATAACAGAATTATATTAATGAGAATTTTGATCTGGAGTCAGGGGTAATAAACATATCTCTTCTTTCTCACAAGAGATAGCAGGAAAAGGTTCGGCCATGCCATCAGCTGATTGGTGCTTACAGAAATGGGGAGTAGCCAACTCGATGGAGGAAAAACCACAAGTGAGTTTTTCCCGAGGAACAATGAGATGAAATGGAGAAATCTTCTCTGAAATCTTCTGAGAAGGCTCAAGTTCTCTCAAATGTTTCTCCAGAGTTTAAGAAGAGATTTCTACAATGTCACAAACCGGTCACAGATACCAAAGTCTGTAAAATGAATTCTGACTCATAGGGTCCCAATACAGTATTCACTGTTCTATAATCTACATTATAAATCTATGTAAACAACAACATATAGAAAACAAGACCAATATGCATTACCATAGTCTCACATACATAAAGATACATAATATATCCAAATGTTTTTACTGCATATAAAACAATATATCATATATAAAACTATAAAATTCATTTAATACTCAAAATGTCATCCAGTACTATGGTGTCTAATGAGATCCTTGTCAACCTGTACAGCTATATGATTGTAAACTGAGTATATATATATTCACTACAGCCGAGAATCTCACTCAGACTGACTGTAAACACACACAGCAGAACTCCATGAGGAAAATGAAACATACCCAGACAATTAAATGTGAACTCAGACATTTCTCATTCATTTCCTCCAGAAGTAAATGATCTTTTCTCTACAGTGTGCTAACCACATTCATTTGAAATGTCTATACTTTTATTTTAATAATTTAATAATAATAATTTTTAATACTTTCTTTGCAGCATAGACATTTTAATAACAACATACCTCAGGTGCTTTAGAATATTAATAGTTCTCAGTTATTTTCTGTTGAGTTATGAATATGTAACCTTGACAATACCATGTTTTGACTGGGTCATAAATACGAGATGATGTCATAAATAAGAGATGAACTGTAGACAGATGATTAAACACAGAAAATACTGTTTCTCTGCCTCATATCTATGTCTAAATTCACAAACTCTGTGCTCATAAATCATCTCAGTTTTCTAGTGCACTTAACAGCAGTCTGTCTGTTTTTGTCCTTGGCCCATCTCTGCCGTTGCATTCTAAAAATTGCGATCTATTCATGAATCTTGCAGACCTCTTTATTTTGCCCTTTAATTCTATTCAAGTTAATACGACTCCATCTATTCATTTGACCATTTCTCAGTCCTTTTGTTGGCAAAAAAGAAAAACATTCCTAAAAGCATTGGCTCTTGAACAAAGCTTTACCCAGAATGCAATGCTTTGTGCTAAAATTGCTTTTATATATTTGCCTGAGATATATTAAATAAAGCACAAATCTTTACTCATTTCGATTGAGTCTCTCTTGGGTCACGCACAGTCTTCAACATTGTTTGGCTGTGTTTCGGCCGTCGTTGCATTTTGAAGACTATCGCTCAACTTTTAAAGAACGAAGCGAAAGGAATAATTAGGAGGATGAAACATCTTTATTGTGCTAGATGGGAAAGTTAAAATGTCTGATTTGAAGTACAAATCGAGCAGTAATGGCTTTGTGGATCAGTCCAACAGATAATGATGAAATTGGGATAATGAGACAATTTACAGCTCAGCTAAATGATAAAAGTCTAGTGAGCTGCAGAAGATTTGGGCTTTCAATCCACAGGCCATTATAAATGCCAAATGTGTGGTTTAGTAAACTGAGGGCTTCAATCAGTGACGATCGATGTTGTGAGATGTTTTGCACTTCACAAATCACACAGCTTGCCGTTCCTCTGCAATTTGAGGGTGATTTTTACGCAGGGCCTGTTTACTGTCATTTTAATGAAAGGGTGGGCGGACTGAGGGGCGGGCGGGCTGAAATTGAAAGGAATGAAAAAGATGTTGTGTTTTCTAAATGTTTTGCATGCCGCATTCAGGCTCCAAAATTAACGCTCGCCAAGCAATGAATGAGTACAAACTAGCTTTGATGAGTAAATAAAACCACTAACTGGTTACTGGCTAGTATGATAGTTTCTGTCTACCTATCCATCCTGCCGAGTTTCTTAATTCTATTGTCACATATGGCAAAAAAAACAATTTGGATCTTTTTCATTATGATTATTATTATTATTATTTGTCAAGTGCTCAAAGCCTTTTATTGATGCTGTGGTTGTTACCTCATTACCTGTTCAATAACTGCATTAGCTGTGAGTACAGTGAACTTTGACTCACTCGCCCATCATTAACACCACAAGCCAGCTTTTTTCAAATGCAACATCAAAACAGCAAACACACACAGTCTCTATAATAAGGTTCATTTCTGTCGTCTAAAGCTACACAGCACTGAGACGCATGTATTCTTTTACAAACAGATAAATCGTCATCTTTGTGAATTGCTCTTTTGTTACCCTTCGTTCTTCGTTCCACCCGCAGTGCGCGAGGTCTCCAGCTAGCGGGTGGAGCTGATCTCATTAGTAAATCTGAGCCAATGAAAAGCCCCTCTGACTTATTAGGTTTAATTACTCTCTCTTTAATCCAAACAGACAAGCTGGTGTTGGATGGGCTGCTCTGAACAGGACGTCAGGCGATCTGACTAAATGAATTCAGAAGCTCAGAAGGTGAATGCTGTTTCCCTGACAGCTCAGAATGAGAAGTGAGACAGAAAACAACAGGAAGAGATAAAGAGAGAGTGATCAGACACAACAGGAAGAGATAAAGAGAGAGTGATCAGACACAACAGGAAGAGATAAAGAGAGAGTAATCAGACACAACAGGAAGAGATAAAGAGAGAGTGATCAGACACAACAGGAAGAGATAAAGAGAGAGTGATCAGACACAACAGGAAGAGATAAAGAGAGAGTGATCAGACACAACAGGAAGAGATAAAGAGAGAGTGATCAGACACAACAGGAAGAGATAAAGAGAGTGTGATCAGACACAACAGGAAAATATAAAAAGAGAGAGTGATCAGACACAACAATAGGAGATAAAGAGAGAGTGATCAGACACAACAGGAAGAGATAAAGAGAGAGTGATCAGACACAACAGGAAGAGATAAAGAGAGAGTGATCAGACACAACAGGA